>JAQHUG010000037.1:6145119-6156763 GCA_028555095.1 Dicrostonyx torquatus
GCCTGCCTCTGCCTCCCGAGTGCTGGGATTAAAGGCGTGCACCACCACCGCCCAGCTTCCAGCTGACTTTGAACCACCTTTAGTACTAGTGTGTCTCAAAACCTCTGCCGCGTACCAGCAGCCCCCAGTAGGCCGAGTGGTCAGTCTACCCCAATCTTCCACTGAGTCCGACAACCTCAGGCTTCATTATGAGCCTGTCAGGCTTTTTCTTCATACCCTAGCTTGCAGCCAACAGCAAGCTTTTCTGTTTGGAGGGTGTATGGAACTCCACTTTCCTTGAGAACCCCTCTAGTGGTTCTTACTTTTGCCTGGGCCACTTTTCCTGGCTTTTGCGGGTGATTGGCCCTGGTATGGCAATGCATCCTTCGAGAGGCCCTTGCTGACGCCTACCTGCTCTACATTTTGCTGCTTTTGTTCCTCCCACTGCACCACCCCACGACAGTCAGGCCTGACCTGATTTCTCACTGTCTGGTCTCCAGCACCCAGAACTGAATGGGTTCTTAGATCTGTGTTGGACCCCCATGGCTGAGTGAATAGGGAATTCGACTGTGTATAAATTCTGAGAGGCGAACCTTGCAGAGCTGACATGAAGCTTAGAGACGATCTCCACAGCTCTATGCCTTATGCCTGAGGTGTAGGAGCTCAGCAAAGTGCCCCAGATGTTAATGTCAAGCCCCAAAGGCACATCAGTTTACAGCAGACATCCAGGTGACTTGAGTGACAGACCATGAATGGTGAAGATTCTGAAATTCTCTGGGATTTTTCTATTTTTAAATTTTCTTTTGAGACAGCTTCCTACCCCTCCCCGGTCTTCCCCTTCAATAGTTTTATTGGGTGGGTTGGGCTGGGCTGTGGGTAATGAGATCTGATGGCTGTCACCTACACCTTAGAGAACTCTCTTCTCTGTTCTATTCTGGGCACTCACCTCTTTGTTTATGTAGCCGTCTTTATTGATGTCATACAAATTAAATGTCCACCTTAGCTTTTCATGGACTGTCCCTCTCAGTAAAATAGACAGAGCCGTCACGAAGTCCTAAGAAGGGGAAAGGCAAGAGTAAAAGTTAATCCCTGAGCCACCACGTGGCTGGAGAGAAGCCTCACCTCCATGTTAGACTAAGGTGCTTATGCAATGGTACCTCCCATGCCCTCCTGTTAGCTAGGTGGAAATGGGCAATGCCAGCCAGCAAAGAATGTCCTTCTTCCATTCCCCACACCCACACCACTGCAGTTTCTGATGCCTCTTGAGGAAGACTTGAACTTTGTTTGTGTGGACACCCCAAGGCAGTTAATTCTGCTCTACCTGTTGATCCTAACCCGTGGCTGCAACGGTTGTGTTCTAGTGGCTTTGAGCCAGGCTGAAGAAACAAACTGCCTATGTTCAATATCTGCCCCCCACCCTCCTTGGCCACTTACTCTCTCTTTGACCTTGGAAAAGCTACTTGGCCTCTGCCTTATTTTCTTCTTCTGCAAAATGATAATATAACTCCCACTTTGTAGTGCTATTATAAAAGTTAAGCAAGTTAATAAATGCAAAATGCTAGCTCCAGAGGCTACCACCCAGCCTGCAGAGCGCAAGAGAGCTTTTAAGTTGTCTCCATAACCCACTCCCAGTGTCTAGAGGGCAAGGGAAGTCTCCTCTCTGTCTTCAGGCAATTCTTGTTAAATGAGTAAAGTTTTTTTTTTTGTCTTAACTGAGTAATTAACGATTTCCTCCAGGATCCCTAGATTTGGAGCAAAAAGCAATGAGGAACCAGGAGACACCCAGACTGTACCTCGAACTTCACAGAGCCTGTCTGGGTGATGTCGAAGGCATTGAAGAGGTAATGGGCATACGTACTGGCATCTGCAAAGCAGAGGGCAAAGCAGGTGAGCAGGGGGCTACTTCCACAGAGGGCAGAGTCAGCACTGGAAAACACGCAGGGGTGGGACCAGAGAGAAGGGAGGGAGGATGGATTGAGACTCATTTGCTCAGCCGCTGGAGTTTAGGCTAGAAGCTAAAGTTCTAGCAAAAGGTTAGGCAGATCCTTGGATCTCTCTACCTCATCCTCTTGAAAATGGTTCCCTGCCTCTTTCTCTGTGTGACCTGTTTCTCTGGAGGTGACAATGTGGTGGCTGAAAGGAACTGTCCTGAGCAGTGGTCCTTGTCACGGCCTGGGCATTCCCTTGTGAACAGAGACCTGAACTCGGATCCAGGATGTTTCCATATAGCCGTGCCTGTAGACATCTAAAGAAACATCTGTGAGCATCCATTCCACATCTCTGGCATTCAAAAACGGGGAGCCTGGTGCTAGCGTGGCATGAAGCTACTTCTCCCCAACACAGAGACCCACACCAGGGGGATACCTGTGTGAGGCTGAACAGACCCATGGTAGACAGGGCCCAAGAAGGAAGTGGGATACTTGAATATTTTGTTAGAACCAAGAAGAGTTGTTCCGCAGCTGTCCAGGTCACAAGAGGAAGGGTCTCCTGATGTGTGAAGCTTTTCCAAACTGGACAGGTGGTGGGGGTCCAGTGCCCTCAGTAACTTGGCTTTATAGGTGAGTACAATGTCACACTGTCCACAATTGATTTTGATTCATTGATATTTTTTATGGTCTGTAGTATTTATTAGTGTTGTTTACAAAATTTCAACCTATCTTAGCAATTTAACAAACTAAGATGGGAAAGATTTTGTCCCATATACTTTCTGTTCCTGGTCTGCCACATATAAGCTGTGTGATCTTGAGTAAATTGTTTAAAGTCTCTGAAACTCAATTGTTCCTTCTTGGGTCATGACACCTCCTGCTTTCTAGCCATGATACTTCCTGACTACCAGCCCTTCTTGTGAAGTGGGTTCATTCCATATTTTTGTAGTAAGGGAAAAATCTCACCATAAGTTCTCCTCAGACCCCGAAGAAGACGGAGACAAAGAATGGGGGTAATCAGAGGAAGGGAAGGCTGATCATTGAGAGGATGCTGGGAGGTTATTTTCCAAGGATCTACTCACCTCCATGAGGGAAAAACTGAGCGTAGATCTGCTTGAATGTTTCTTCATTGACCACACCACTGGGGCACTCCTGTGTGAAGTAGAGCGAGTGAGTGGGAACGGTCTGGGAGGCTACACTAGGGGGTGGAGCCTGGACAGGTTCCCCCTGCCCTCTCATGGGCAGAGCCTGGGCAAAGAGCTGAATACTACTGGGTGTCTCCAGGGAGGACTTGGAGGTAACCCCACCCTAAAAAGCTACTCTGTAAAAGAGGGGACGTCATCATAGTATAGGTACTATTCTGGGAGTCTTGGCTTTAGAGTTCAAAAGGTCTAGGTTTGGATCCTGGTTAAGCCTATTCTAAGTTTTGTGACTCTGCCCAAGGCATCCTATGATCTCGAACACACTTACTCATGGAATGTGGCTAATACTTTCCTCTTAATAGAGCTAGCAATAGTAGGTGGTACTGAGACGATGGTAGGTTCCTAAACAAAACCAAAAACCAAAACACAAAACAAAACAACAAAAAAACCTGTGGGTTTTTTTTTTCTCTTTTCTGTTTCCCCCTCAGTCAAGTGCCCAACTGGATAACAACCTCCCAGGGACATTCTCCAACTCACCTAGACACTATTAACATGGCTTCCTCAACATTAGAAGGCAGAAAGGCCAATGGTAACAAAGCAGACACATGACCAGCATGGAAAGCAGACATGTGACCAGCATAGTCAAGCTGTAGCACAGTTGACCAAACTCCACCCTCAAGCTGTGCCTGGAAAGAGGCGACCAGACACCCGTTCTGCTCCATTCCACCCAATGATTTGGGAATATGGCTGTGCTCTGAAATATAAGCTTTAAACCCAAACTCCTATCCAGGCTAGGGGGTGAGAGCTCCCAAAGCAGTCCGGAAAGCAGGGGTGGTCTTCTGTGTCTGTCAGTTTTGAATTCCTCCCATGCTCCTTTGCTAAGAACCTGGCTCTCTGTGAGACTCACGGAAAGAGAAGCTTCCAGCAGTTGGAGAAGAAAATCTGGTCCCACTAGATTAACTCTCAGAGAAATGAACCCAGTGACATTCAGGCTGCTATACCACCCTCTGTGGACCTCACTGGCACAAATCAGTAGAGCTCAGTCCCTTCACTGTTGGGACACCCAACAGAAGGTAAAATGGGAGTGTTAAGCTAAGGTTAGCACCTGGGCTGGGAGGGCTTCTCTGAGGTCACCCCACCCTGTGGCACCTCTGTGTAGGGGGTGAGGTTCCGGTCTGCTGAGCCTTTGTCCTCCTGCAAGCTTTCTTTCTTGCCAGGTGCGGGTTCATAGTGGTGGCCTCCTTGAACCACTGCATAAAAGGGACTCCCTTGGCACCAAAAGAGCTTTGCTATCTGGGAAATCACACCAGGCCTCAGAGCCTCGGGGTGGGGGTGGGGGGTCTTACATTTTTGAATCCTCGGTAAAGGACTTGCAGCTCCCTCTTGGTGAAGTTCGTCTGGGCCTCAAGCTGCTCCAGTCCTTCAGGCCGGTGGCAAACCATGGTCATCTCTAGTTCATCCTCGATCTTGTCTGGAAGCAGAGAGGATGGCATCAGAGCATGGCCTCCTTGGTCTCTGTCACACCATGGTCTGAGCTGATGTTGGGAACTGAGCCATTCACTGTTTCACAGTCTGTGCATTGTGTCACTGTAGGTGTGACAGCCACCAAGGGGAGGGAGCATCAGATTCTCGGGTTGGGAGATGAGGGTAGAAGTGTGCAGACACATCCACACAAAAGCTTCTTTTTCAAGCTGCCTTCTTTGTATATTCAAATTAATGCCCGCTGACCCTGCTTTCTATGTAGAGACACAGGTAACAGAGTAGAACGAAAGCTTCCAAATAGTAAGGGGGAACAAATCACACCTATTTTTTAAAAAGGATACACTTTCATTATGTGAGCTAGCAAGGAAGATGCTCAAATTGTGGTATGTTAAATGCAACTTTAAAGAATCTGAATATATTTTACAGGGTATTGTTTTATAATATCTTCTAGATGTCCTTCAGTACTAGGGAAGTGACTTCAATTTGTGTGCTTTGTAGAAATTAAGGTTTCCTTTCCAGGGTGTTTGAAAGGCTCTACCAATGGTCATGGGTAGTAGGGGTTCAACTTCTAGCATGTGCACTGAAGTGGGGGTCTAATGGTGTGTGCAGTGAAATAGGGTCTAATGGTGCACATCTTCCCTCAAAGCAGATCAAAGTTCACCCATCAGTGGCGCTTCCAGGAGCTTCGCCTCAGGCAGGGATGCGTGCCCTCCTCTGGGCCCTGCTGGAATGCTTTCTGTAAATTCATTCCAGCCAAGGATCATTGACCATCTGCTGCCCCCCTCTGCCTGCTGTTGTCATGCAGACATCAGCGAATCCATATATGGAACAGTTCCAACTTCTGCCTGGTGAAGACAAGGGTGAGTTGGGCAGGCTGCTGGGAACACGCCCACCAGGCTGCCCTGTGCTAAGTCAGAGAGGAGGCAGGCTGGTTTGCATCAGGGAACAGGGTGAGCAGGTGCAATGAGTGTAGGCACTCTGTAATCAGGGTTGGGCTCTCTGTGCCAGGTTTTCTCTGCTGTAGTCACTTTCTCCTTTGATACTTAAATCCCAATACAAAACAAATCCATCAAAATTTCTATCTTGCAGCCGGGCGGTGGTGGCGCACGCCTTTAATCCCAGCACTCGGGAGGCAGAGGCAGGTGGATCTCTGTGAGTTCGAGGACAGCCTGTTCTACAAGAGCTAGTTCCAGTACAGGCTCCAAAGCCACAGAGAAACCCCGTCTCGAAAAACCAAAAAAAAAAAAAAAAATTCTATCTTGCGCAGGGTCCCGGTGGTAATGGGTATTAGAGTAAATCTCCAATAAAGTGGCAGTGGAGCTAATTGTTATCTTTCTTACGTGCTGGGCAACACATATCTCCTAATCCTTCTAGGATGGAGGCAGAGAATGATACAATATAAATAAGATACTCTGTTTATGTTACATTGTGGCAAGTGGCCAATTTCCTCATAATGCTTACAGAGCCTTTAATTATTGTTAGGTTTGCTAATGAGTTAAGGACGAACTTCCTGAACGCAGGAAGTTTCCTGTGCAAGTCAAAGGGCCAGTGGAAAGGGGAGGTCCCCAGAAGCTTAATGCAGAAAGCTCTTAGGTGCCTCAGATCTAAAACTCATCCTAAGAAATCGGCTGCAGGTTAGTCCTAGCACAAAAACGTGTGTGGAAGAAACTGCCGAAGGGGATCTAGAGGTTTACAATAATCTCCACATACTACCCCTTAACGACCCACTGAGCATGCCCAGGTTGCTCCAGGAAGAAGAATCAACAAAATTAAACTAAAATAAAAATAAGGGCCGGGCAGTGGTGGTACATGCTTTTTAATCCCAGCACTTGGGAAGCAGAGGCAGGTGGATCTCTGTGAGTTCAAGGCCAGCCTGGTCTATAAGAGCTAGTTCCAGGATAGACTCTAAAGCTACAGAGAAACCCAGTCTCGGAAAAAAAAAACCCAAATATATATTAAAATAGAAAAGTATATTTTGGAAAGAAAAGATTTGATGTTACGATGTCTACTTCCAAATGTTCATCTAACCCAGATTGAAGTCTCTGTCTCTGTGTATTTGTGTGTGTGTGTGTGTGTGTGTGTGTGTGTGTGTGTGTGTGTGTGTGTAATCTCCCCGTGGCTGGATTCCTAATAAGCTTAGGGAATTTCTTTGCAAGCACTTAAAGGATTTTTTTTTCCCAACTTAGAACCAGCACTCACTTCTCATCTTGCTTAAAAAGTGCTAATTATTGAGACGTCAACTATTAAACTGACTTTATTAAGATGATGTCACTCCTTATTAACCAATGATAGGCTTGCTGTCTGGGAGGCAGGACTGAGTTCCAGATTAAAGAGATTCTGCAGATCGTGAATACTCAGTTACTGATGGCCAAGCTTTGGCTTTCTAGCTTTACCCTTCAGTCTGTGGCCACATCTATGACAGGAGAAACTCTGATCACTGAGGCTCAAGATGTAGAGAAGTAAATATGTAACTCATGTAACAATCTAGTATATGTATAAATGCATGCAAAACGTTTGTGAAACACTTTGGAGGTAAAGCACCGTGAGGCAGTGCTGTGTTTGGTGTGAGATGGACTTTAGCCTTGGCAAACCTGTGCCACTGTGACCCTCATGAGTCACTGCCTTTGCTTGGAAAACAATAATTTATCTTGTCCAAGCTTTTGCAGCCGTCTAGACCTGCCCGCATTTGGACATTCCTCTCTTTTATACCACCCTGTAGCTTTTTCTCCTGGGTCACTGTAAATATATGCAGAAGGGTAATTTTCACATCTCTTCTGTAGCCAGTCAGGGACTCTCTGGATGTCTCTAGGCAGAACCAGTAGAGAGGGGACACAGGCCCAATTCCTTGGTTCGACACACAGGGAGCCTCCTTACCACTTTCGTACTTTGTGAGTCTCCAATTCCATATGCTGCTCGCTGTATTATTTTCATTATTAAAGATAATAATGAGCTAATTCTTAAGTCAGACTGAGTTGGAATCAAAACTAATCTTGTGGTTAATGCCATGGAAATTTGCTTGATAGAAATCATGAGAATTATCTTCTCTTTGTAACGAATTTTCTAGTAGAAATCTGTTAACTGCTCTCATGTGACTTCGTGTTTGGTGGGGGGTGAGGGTCTGGTGCCCTCCCCGCCTGACATTTAGAAGTCGGTTATCTTAATGGAGAAGGTGATTTTCTAACTACAAGTGGCTCACAGATGAATGTCTGCCATGGGGGGTGAGTGTGAGCTGGAAGGATAATTGTAATGGCTGTTACAGTGGAGAATCCCAGACAGCACAGTGAGTCAGAGCAAATGGTTTTTAATACGCTAGGGTTTGGGGTGGTTCTGAATATAGGATGAAAACTTTAGACCCTCTTAGAAAAAAAAATGTGTTGTATCAAGGGCCCCCTTATCTCCAGTGAGTTCTGTATCTTTTAAATAAACAGAGTCCATGCAAAGGTCTTCTATTGACAATCTTTCCCAAGCTCTGTCACTAACTCCTTTTGACTGAGGCTTGGGTCATTTAGGTCAACAGTGAAAAAGCTGGACCTTGATTCCAGCCAGTTTAGGACTCTGCCCTTAGTTTGGGCTGCCATTAGATTGGACATATACCCATAGTCAGTGGCTTCTACTCCACTGGAGAATAGAATGTAAACTGGTTTGTGATCAGCCTGGAGGTACTCCTGATCCTAACAAATGTCACGCCTTTGTACAAGTCAGCTCTCCAAACTGAGCAGTGAGGACCCACACCTGGGAGCACATCTGGAAGTGAATATCTTCTCAAAGGCCATGGCCTAAAATGTGAACATTTCCTCTCTTGCTTAGAATACAATTTCTCCAGTGGTGTGTGTGTGTGTGTGTGTGTGTGTGTGTGTGTGTGTGTGTGTGTGTGTGTTTGTGTGTGTGTTTGGCAGGGGGGATCTGGGTTGTACTTTATACCCACCCATTCATTCCATTCCATTTTGAGGCTACAAAACAGTGGTTCTTAGTTTGAATGTAGTCCAAAGAAAGGTTTTGTTTGCAAGGAATCCATAGGAGCTGATATTTCATACAAAACAGATAAAATACATTTAAAATGCATTGATAATATTTAGAGACAAGATCCATGACAAAGTTGTATTTCTTACTTCACCTCTAAAATCTTGATTCTCAAATTCTCACCAGGGCATCATCTACTAGAGCCAAACAAGGACTGGACACTCTGGTTAAGTAGAGTCACCAGGACCCCTTTCTTCCTATCTTCCTTCCTTCCTTCCTTCCTTCCTTCCTTCCTTCCTTTTCTTTCTGTTGTTTGAGATAGGGTATCTCTGGCTGTCTTTGAACTCATTCTGTAGACCACTCTGGCCTTGAACTCACAGAGATCCGCCTGCTTCTGCTTCTGCTGGGATTAAAGGTGTGCGCCACCACACCCAGCTTTACCTCAGGCTCTTTTTAATACCATTAGACTGCCTGCGTGACTTGGAGACCATTGAATCTGGAACTTGATGCAGACTTGCTTAACCTCTTCACCACCTACCTTTATTCTTTCTTTATTTAAGCATTCCACTTTTTCCACAAAGAACTTAAAGTAGATAATAGGAACTAGATAATAGAATAAAAACAGATAAAGAACAACTGCTGATTCAATTGGAGGTCTGGACCATATTGGGGGATGGGAGGAGAACAGAGAAATTCAGATCATTTGTTCTAAACAGTTAATATACTTAAGCTATAATTCAGCTCTGAGCTTTATTTAATAGACATTCAATTACCATGGAAGGAAAAAATAGGAGTCTCTTAGAAGAAACAAGGGTTTTCTTAAGCCTCAACCCTAAGAGAACATCCCTAGCTATTTCTACACACACTGAATTTGCTAACAAGGAACACAAAAATCTGGTGAATAAGGAAGGTAGTTGCAGAATATATACTTGATGGAGAAGTTCTTCCTTTCCAAGTAAAGTAACTGAGACAATCAAGTTAGTGCAGACTTTTTTTTTTTTTTTTTTACCTCTCTGATACTGGTAATACCACCAGGCGATGTCTAGGAAAAAGTGAGAAAACATTTTACCAAATCCATTCATTTAAAAAACATAACGAAACTTTATTGTCATCGGACAGGCACTCTGAGAAAGTTCTGGTCACCATCCAGCTTGACCTACTCAAGGGGCCTCTCTCATCAGCAGAGCAGAGTCTGGATTTCCCATCCCTTTCCCACAGTGAGAACAGGCACGAGCATTGGGTCACCTCCCGGTGCCCACGCTACCAGCAGGGCTCATCCAGCATGCTCTGAGCCATGCAGTCATGCAGCCTGAAGAGAGATGGGATGGCACGTGGCAGAGGATGCACAGATGGGGATGACTTCTTGGAAGTACGCACAGGTTTGGTTGAAGAGTGGCTTTTAAGACACTCCCCACCACGAGAAGGCCCCGTTACCTCTCTCTTCTTTGTGATTAAGCTATGGGTCTTGTAGGGTGATTGATTTCTTCGGCAACTATTGGTGAAGCCATGTAGCATCACATATTGATAGATATAAAGTTTTGTTTCCTGATCTCATAGAGCTTACAAGCTACACAACTTGGCCTCTCTCCTTTCTTGAGTCTGAAAAGCAACTCAGATGTAGAAAGGAAAAAATATTATTGATGTAAAGAATTAGCATATTGGGGTTGTGACAGAGTGGATGCAGGTTAAGTTTTTGACTGTGCCATGCATGAAACACTGGAGGAAAATCCCCATGGCAGGTGAACTGGGGGAGTCTCCCAGGGGGCTCTACTCAATGCCTTCCTGCTGGCTTTTTTGGGTCAATGTGCTGGTCAGTCTTGTTTTCCTCTGTGGGCTCCCATTTGAACTGTCTCCTGTCTTGCTAGCACCATTGACCAAAGGTGTGTCAGACAGTTTGGTCAGCATCCCCAGTGTGTTTTAGTTCCCCCACCCCCACAAGCCCAGACTGAAATGATTTCTGTTCATGTTGTGCCCAAGAGTGGTAGTACAGAAAGCTGGATATCCATCACCTCCTCATCTGTATCTGTGGGAGAAATTCATTTTTACTGGATTATTTGACCCTTTGATCACTTTGGTTAGTGGCATTTGAGTGTGTGTGTGCATGTGTGGTGTTTGTGTGTATATGTGCTTGTGTAAACGTCATGGCACATATGTGCAACTCAGAGGACAACTTGTGCAGTTTTTTTTCCTTCCACCATGTGAATCTCAGAGATCAAACTCAGGTTATCAAGTTTGATGATAAGTAGCTTTATTCGTTGAGCCATCTCACCAGTTCTAATGGGCTGTATTTAAATTTTTAATTCTTCAATTCTGGCCTACAACCTCTGACAGAAGGCTCCTCTTCTACCAGAGGCTATATCCCAGGTAAGACACCATCTACCACCTGCCAAACCCCTTAAGCCACACCCAGCAGTACCCAACAGCACCCTCTTCCCTGGGCTCCATATTCTGGCCTGCAAGACCTGGCAGAAGGCTCTCACCATATTGGAGGCCATGCCAGTACTAGGAACCCCAGAGCCTGCCCAGCAGTTCCCAATAGTATCTTCTCCCATGGGCTCCATAACCCAGCCCACAACTTGGCAGACAATTTCTTCTCTACTAGAGGCCACATGGGTTTTAGGAGCCTCAGGAGCCCCAAGTAACTGGAACTCCAGAGACCACACAAGTATCCAGAACCCCAGAGGCCATACCAGTTCCCAGAATCACAGAACCCCAGAAATAAAGTGAGCATCCAAAACCTCAGAGGCCAAGCAGGCTACCACAGCTCTGGAAGAGACATACTACTGGACCAGAAGACTTGCTGGTCACCAGAGTCACAGGTCACTTAGGCCAAAAGACCAGAGAGGAAACAGGAAGCAAGGGGAAAAACATCCCAAAAAATCCATCCAACAAAGATAAACTCAGAAATAAACACCTAAATTGATAATAATCCCAAACCCAGATGACTAGAGGCCAGCATAAAAGTACAATTAACATCCAGGACAATATGGTACCACCAGAGCCACCTATCCTATTACAGAAGGCCCTGGATATTCCGACATAGTGTAAGCACAAGAAGATGACCTTAAATCCAATCTTAAGGCCCTTTAAGAGGAAATGAACAAATCCCTTAAAGAAATGAAGGAAACCACAAACAGGTGAAGGAAATGAATAGAA
>JAQHUG010000037.1:6160783-6178688 GCA_028555095.1 Dicrostonyx torquatus
TCAGGGAACTGCCATACAAACAGACATAAATCCACACACCTATGGACATCTGATTTTCAACAAAGAAGCCAAAATTATATAGTGGAAAAAAGAAAGCATTTTCAACAAATGGCACTTGTCTAACTGGGTGTTGGCATGTAGGAGAATGTCTATCACCCTGCACAAAACTGAAATCCAAGTGGATCAAGGACCTCAACTTAAATCCAAATATTCTAACCCTAATAGAAGAGAAAGTGGGAAACAGCCTTGAACACATTGGCACAAGAAACAACTTCCTGAACAGAACACCAATATTGCATACACTAAGACCTCCTGAAACTGAAAACCTCCTGTAAAGCAGAGGACAAAGGACACTGTCAATATGATGAAATAGCAACCTACGGAATGGGAAAAGATCTTCACCAACCCCACATTTGACAGAGGGCTAATTTCCAAAATATATAAAGAACTCAAGAAATTAGACATAAAAAACAAATAATCCAATGAAAAATGGAGTACAAATCTAAACAGAGCATTCTCAACAGAAGACTCAATTGGCTGAGAAACACTTAAAGAAATAGTCAACATCTTTAGCCATCAGGGAAATACAAATCAAAATGACTCTGAGATTCTATTTTATACTTGTCAGAATGGCCAAAATCAAAAACACAAGTGACAGCTCAAGCTAGAGAGGCTCTGGAACAGGGGCAATACTCCTCCATTGCTGGTGAGAGTACAAACTTGTACAGCCACTTTGGAAATCAATATGGCACTTTCTCAGAAAACTGGGAATCGATCTACCATAAGACTCAGCTATACCAATCTTAGGCATGTACCCAAAGGATGTTCAATCATACCACAATGACACTTGCTCAGCTTTGTTCATACAGCTTTATTTGTAGTATCCAAAACCTGAAAACCATCTAGATATCCCTCAACCAATTAATGGGTTAAGAAAATGTGATATATTTACACAATGGAGTATCACTCGGCTGTTAAAAATGATAACATCATGCAGGCAAATAAATGGAACTATTGAAAAAAACATCCTGAGTGAGGTAATCCTGACTCAAAAAGATAAACATGGTATGTACTCACTCATAAATGGATATTAACCATAAAGCAAAGGATAACCATGCTACAATCCACAGACCCAGAGAGGTTAAGTAACAAGGAGGGCCCAAAGGGAGAAGCAAGGATCTCCCTGGGAAGGGGAAATAGAATAGATGTCCTGGGTGGACTGTTGGCAGTGAAAACATGAGGGATCAGGTGGGGGGATGGAGGAGGAGAGTCCTGAAAGAGGCAACTGAAAAAGGGGGTCATTTCAGAGTGAGGTAGAAACCTAGTGCAAGGGAAACTCCCAGGAATCTACAAGGATGACCCCAGTTGAGACTCCTCCTAGTGATTGGGAATACACAGCCTGAACTGGCCATCTTCTGAGGCCAGACAAGACGTCCAGTGGAGGCATTAGGACACTAACCCAGTCACATAACCTTCAACCTACCCATCCCATAGTCTGTCCTGCCTACAGGATGTGCTAGGGTGAGGGTGGTGCAGAGAGTGGGAGTGGCCAACCAATGACTGGTCCAGCCTCTGATACAGGCCATGAGAGTGAGCCCACCCCGAAACTGTGTGGTGTGCCAGGACCCAGAGGCTGGATGGCCCAGAGATCTAGGATAAAATCAAATATGACTGGAAAAAAAAGAAAAAGAAAAATCAATGTAATGATTCCTAATGATACTCTGCTATATTCATAGATTGGCATCTCCCATTTGCCATCAGAGAGGCTTCATCCAGCAACTGGTGGAAACAGATTCATACATATACAATCAAACATTAGGCAAAACTTGGGGAATCCTGTAGAAGGGTTGTACAAGCTTGAGAGGTCAGACACCACAAGAAAGCTCACAGAATCAACTAACCTGGGCTCTAGGGGCTCAGAGGCTGAACCGACAACCAGGAAGCTTGCATGGGACTGACCTCAGCCCTCTGCATATATGTTACAGTGTGTAGGTTGACCTTGTGGGAGCACGGGCTGCTTCTGACTCTTTTGCCGGCTTTTGTGACCTTATTCCTCATACTGGGTTGCCTAGTTCAACTTTATTATCAGGGAGGGGAGGTGCTTAGTCTTACTGCAACTTGATATGCAATGTTTTGTTGATATCCATGGGAGGCCTGCCCTTTTCTGAATAGAAGAGGAGGAGGAACAGATGGGGGAGGGGGCATAAGGGAGGTGGAGGTGGGAGGAGAGAGAGGAGAAACTGTGGTTGGGATGTAAAATAAATTTTAAGAAACTATTTTTTCTTTATGTGTATTCTTTCTTTATATGTATTTTTTCTTTATGCGCACACACACACACACACACGCAAGTGCTTGGAAGGTCTATATTTGGTGAAGTTAATGTACTAATGATTGATGAGCTGATATTGACACATTAGTAAAAATGGAAGTCCATTCTTCATAGTAGATTACAATCACTGTGCTTGGTGGTTCTATGGGTTTTGACAAATGTATGTCAAGGGCCTATTGCTACAGTATTACACAGAGTAATTTTACTGCCTTACCCATGTGTTTACAAATATGAATTGATCTTCTCTGGCCTGCCAGAAATGTGATAGGTACTGGAAGAAATGACAAGATACGACATCTGTCTACAGTAGTCATGATGTTGGCAGGAAGGCACAAGTAGACCAGAGGTGGAAGTGTCAAAGATCATTGGCAGGTAAGCTGGACAAGTACAGGTGTTGGGCAGGAGAGGCGAGTGTGGCTGAGACCTGGAGAGCAGCTGCTGCTCAGGCAGAGGATGAGCCATTTTCTACCAGATGTTTTAATGCACTGAGTCCAGATATTTAGAGTTGTAGAGAGAAGCCATGACTACAAAGATGCATGTTCCCCAATTCCTGGATATTGTCAATGAATTTAACATTTGGAATTATAGCATGTGCCAATACAATACAACTGTGGGTAGGAGGCTATGGGCTGGGGCCCAAGCTCTTCATTGGCAAATCATTCCAGAGCAGTGGAGCTGTGGCTGAGAACAGGGACCCAAGGGGAAGGAGCTACTAATTAATGCTGTCTCCTGAAGGCACAGGACCAGATGGGAGAGCTGTCAGAGAGGGCGCCAAAGAGAAAGAAAACTTATCTGAGTCTTGAAGCAAAAAGGGACAAGAAAACAGCGTTTGTGAAAGCACAGAAGCTGTAAGATTGAATAAAGAGGGTTATTTTGTAGGTGAGCTGAACTCTCACAGTGGACAACTGGGAAAGAGAGTTTTAAGACATCTCGTTTTTTTTGGAGGCGTAAGAGTGTAGCTTGCCTTAAAACAGCACAACCCCTGTCTAGACTGAGCTTCTATTTCTTCATTACCTCGCAGAAGTTGAATTGAATCAAACAAATGTTTTCCATGTTAGAAAAGTTATGTTCACCATTTAATGAGAGTTTGTTAGATGTATCAAAGACAGGACCTAGGGGAAATAGAAAAGTACTGTTATGTTATCACTCCACCCCTGGGTCCTAAAAGGCAGCTGCATGGGGTGTGACCCACGTGCGCGCATGTACTGCTACCTCCACCCCTGCGCATGTGCAAAGAATGGGTCGCCCGCCATCTTTGTCATCAGCGTCTGACGTACCTACGCAACCCACCCTGGTGCGCATGTGCAAGGCAATCTTTAAAAGACAGAGGCGCCATCGTTTGCCTTTTCTTTCCCCTCCCTTTACTTTCCGCATTTCCCATGGATCCGGTCACTCCCTTCTAATAAAACTCCACGTGGGTACGTTTATGTGTTTTTTCCTGTGTGTCTTTGCCACCCATGCCAATACCATAAGAGAAAAGGGATTCCACAAGCTGGAGAATCCTCATCAGAGGACCAGAATGTATACAAAATATCAATTAAGAATCGTAGAATTGAGAAATATATCACCTCACATCACCAGCACACCAGACTAAGTTCAGAACAGATGAGACAGAGTGAAAGGAGAATAAATGATTTGGTAGGCACACCAGGGGAGACAGAAGGAAAGAGAGAGCGGGAAAAGGGAAGAGAATGAAGATAATACATATAGCTGTTGACAGAGGGTTTTGTCCTGCCTTATCCCATAGCCTTTCAGTCCCAAAGAAGCACACAGAGGCCTACATTAATTATAAGCTGGTTGGCCTTAAGCCAAATTCTTGTCTATGTTAGCCACATGGCTTGGTACCTTTTATCAGTGAGGTAAATATCATCTTCCTCTACATCTGGGTGATGACTGCAGACTGAGCCTTTTCTCTTCCCAGAATTCTCCTATTCTGGTCACCCTGCCTATACTTCCTGCCTGGCTACTAGTCAATCAGCATTTTATTAAACAAGTACAAGCAACAAATCTTTACAGGGTACAAGACCATTGTCCCACAACACTTCCCCATTTTTTTCTTTTCAAAACAAGAACTCTGAATCTAATCTCCTCTGTTTAGCTTTTTTCTTGACCAAAAGACAAACATCCGTAATCCATTTTGTTATGTAATTTTATTATGTTAAAACTAAAACTTTTCTTTTTATGTAGACAGAAAAGGGGACGTGATGTGGGATTCCCCTCTGTATGCTGTGAATTTGTCTTATTGTCATTGGTTAATAAAGAAGCTGCTTTTGGCCAATGGCTTAATATAGTAAAGCCAGGAGGGAAATCAGAACAGAGATGTAGAGATAGAGAGTAGGTAGAGTCAGAGAGACACTATGTAAGGAGACAGACACCAGGAATCTTACTGGTAAACCATGAGCCTCGTGGTAAAATACAAAATAATGAAAAAGAGTTAATTTAAGATATAAGAGCTAGCTAGCAGTATACTTAAATGATTGGCCAAGCAATGTTGTAATTAATATAGTTTCTGTGTGATTATTTTGGGTCTGTGCAGCCAGGAATGAAAAAGCAGTCTCTGCCTATATATACCTATATGTGTGTGTATGTTTATACATACACATTTATATGGTTAAAAACTCCCCAAAAAGAAGGAGACAAATAATGCTGATGAAGCAATATTTGAAGGGACACTAAGGACATTTAAAGATGGGTGAAACCCAAGAAGCTCCAGATTTAGGAACCTCTTTAAATCCCAAGGAGCATAAACATAAAGAAACCCACATGGAAAACTCCAGAGTCAAACTGATGAAAAAGAAACATAAAAGAAAATGTCAATGCAAGAGGCTGATCATCAGCTAAAAACTGTACCTTAATCCAATGCTGCTTGAAGAATGCCCCATGCAAACATAAATTAGGAAATGCTTTCTGGGTGGTGTTGGCACACACCTTTAATCCCAGCACTCAAGAGACAGAGGCAGGTGGATCTCTGAGTTTAAGGCCAGCCTGGTCTATAGAGTGAGTTCCAGGACAGCCAGGGCTACATAGAGAAACTCTATCTCCAAACAATGCTGGAGTGACTCAGTTCGTGTCAGGTAAAACAGATGCTAAGGTGAGAAACTTTGGGAAAAATAAAAAGGAGTTTTGTCAGGTAAGAAGGTTGTCATTTTGGAGGATGTAACAATTCTCAGTTGGTATGAATTAAAAGTATTGTTTCAACTATACATAAAGCAAAGGCCTGGCTGAACTAAAAGGAAAAATAATACATTCACAACCATAACTGGAGATTTAAAAGGTCCTGTCTCCGAACAAGCTATTGACAGCTGACGATTGCAAGGGAAGGAAAAGTCAGCCTTCTTCAGGAGTGTGGTCAGTGATTATATGCCAGTAGTTGACCCTATAATCATGAATATATGGGCAGCCTTAATTAGACATAGTGGGTTCTTAAAAAAAAGAGTTGGTATGTATGTAAAAGGGACATCTGGGAGGACCTGGAGGGGAGAAATGGGGCATGGATATTATAGAAATACATTGAATGCATATATGAAATTTTCAAAGAGTAAATATAAATCTAAGCAGCCCAGAATGTCAGTATTAGCACAGGGGATCTGAGTGGCACACTACATGAATGTGACCTCATTGATACAAACAGTTTCTACCCAGCTGTCACAAAGACTGCATTCTTTTACAGGGCACATAGATCACTTACCCAAGCTGATTTTTTCCTAGAGCTAGTCTCCCATGAAGTCTGATGGACTGAAGTTGCTTGGGATGGATTTTGTAGATTGGACTGGAGTATGATATCAATAACAAATCAGGGCACCAAGAAGTCTTCCAAACATGGAATCAAGCATGCCCCTAGAAAATTCCTTGTTCTCCAAATTTATCAACACATTAATTTCTAAATCACTTGTGGTTCGAAAGCACTCATACTATTTTGCAGGAAAGTATGATGACAGGACGTGTCAAAACGTGAGGGATGTTGTTGAGGCTATGTTCAAAAGGAGGCTTTAAAAGCTGTAAATAATTTACATGACAATGGGCACAAACAGCACAGAGCACTGTACTCCCCTCTTAACATCATTTTTCCAGTGGTTCAGTGTTCCCTGGATTATGCCAGGTGCATTAGAAGCTGCATTAGTGATCATAAACTGGCATTCACAAATGTGACCTTGTCCCTCCTCTAGATACAGATGTATCCCTTTGTTCTGGGTGAGGTCAGCAGTAAATCAATGGCTTCCCCCAACAATCAAGGCCAAAGATCTTTCTTGGTGCTTGCATCTCCCAGAGAGGGCAAAGGTCTCATTTGCCCTCCAAACCTTAAGGCTTAGATTCTCACAGCTGAGACCCTGAGGTGAGTCAAGATCTCCTCAGACACACGCGGGGCACACAGCTCGTCAGCTCTGATTTTTATATACTTAACAATGAGTCCCGTGAGTGCCCGAGCTGAGCCTGATAAAGATTTTCTGAGAGTTCCAGATATTTTTCCAGTCTTCTTGGTTCAATAAAACTCAAATCATGTTTTGCTTCAAGCGTTTGTTCTCTTAATCTTGAAACCCCTCCTGCTCTTTGTAAGCCAAATTGAATTTATACATTTCTCATTCATTTACACCTCTGTCCTGAAAATGTGTCTTAGAAACAACCCCATAGAGACATCAGAGTGCTTCGACTTCTTCTAAATGGCAGCTGATGATCAAATGAAGGGAGAGATCTTCAGGAGGCGCCTATTTGGGCTCATTGCCCTTTCTCCCAATGGGAGGGCGCGCTAGGTCTTCTGGTCCACAAGACACTGATGTGTGAGGATGAGGGTGTCAAATGTCCTCTGCAGCTTCTTGCAAGGTCATTATTTACAGTCAGAAATTACCTATCAGAAACCTAGCACAACCATTAGAAGTCCACACAGCCACTGTGCATATCATGGCATCCAAGTTCTGTTTGTTATACAAGGACGTTACATTCATTCATCTTTTGACCACGTTTGAAAAGCAAAAGGGAAAGAGTTACCCAGGCTTTAGGATTCTACCAGGTGCTTCCAGCTGGCCATGCCCGACATGTCCCTTTGTCTCCAAGCAACGTCTTCTGCAGCTGAGCCTCTGGCTATGCTGCAAGTTAGAACTGTCGGCCTCCTTGGAGCTTCTTGGCCACAGGCAGGAGTGTCTACCTGATGTTTTAAGTGGACCATTTTGTTTAGGAAAAATGCCTGAGATGAAATTTTTGATGGTTTAGTAGCTCCAGCAGGCTCTAGGGGGCAATTAGTCAGATTAAGCCACCAGCGAGGATTCAGAGGGCGGGCAGTGGGGAAGCCCCCACGGGCTCTTCTTTGGACTCAGCGGGATGGTGACCCTGATCTTCCAGCCTGTGGACCTAGCCTGTTAATGAGCATGCCTGACCTTGAGCAATCTCAAGGGTTAGGATATCTCTGCAGGAATAACAGGGAAACATGGGTGGGTTTTTATTACTCTTCTTGTCTAAGAAACTGAAATGAAAATTCATTCCAAATGAAAAGTCTCCAGGAAGGAAGGGTGAGTTTTTGTTTTGTTTTTCTTGTTTGCTTTGTTTTGTTTTAGTTTAAGACAGGGACTTGAAGGGGCAAAGAGAAATTTAAGCGAGTCAGAGAGTCTGAGACGATTCATCTCAGATGAGGTAGCATTGACTCATGATGGAAACTCGTTGGATTGATGAGGTGTGGCAAGCCCTGTTTCAACATGATGAGAGGTCTGACATCTTGTTAAATGAAGATGTTCTCCAAAGAGAGCGTTAGCTTTGGTGGGGTTTTATAATGTCTAACAGCTGCTTTTGGGAGGGAAGAAAGCCTGATGGATCCCACTTATCCGTGTCCTTAGTGCCATTATTCCCACCGTGGCCTGATTCAGAATACCAATGTGAAGTGAAGAAGTGAAGTGGTTCTAGTCTGGGGGACATAATCCTCCAGGATAGCTGGGTCCCACCATATTGCCATTGCTATTTTAGGATATGTGGCATACGTTTAACTTTCTCAAATTGGTGCGCTGAAGAATCAAAGCTAATTTCATTCAGTCAGCTTAGTCCTTGTAATCCAAGATAACCAAGCCTTCCTCTTGTTACTAGTGCAAACATAAACTTCCACGCATCCTAGGAGATATCTCAAGCAGAGAAGTAGTGGAAAGCTGCTGAGAGAGTGTCTGCTGTATTAAGTGCCTTGCTTGGTGGGCTCAGAGAGTGTAGTAATAGTTTTAGAATTGATCTTATCATCTCACTGTCCCTAGGAGGTATATGGTTATTAGACTAACATGAGTTATAATCATATGTGCCTTGTAGCTGTAAATCTAGGTGAGATAAGGTCTGTACAATGACTGTGTGCACAATAGGTGCCAAAATGCATAACTCAATTCTTGGCTTGTATATGGTGGTGATTTTAAGGGCAATCTCAACAGCAGAATCCAATGATTAGACACCGTGCAGGTCATGATTGTGCATCCTGGTGGATATACTTAATTAAATGGACATTTTTCATACAGGGGGATTTTCTTCTGTGATTTACTCTGTTAAAAGGGCACTCAATTGTCAGTTCAGGTTGGACACTGACTGGCTGGCATGCCTATTATTGTTTGTATTAACTGGAATGGCTGTTAGCAGACCCAAGACCCTAGACGAAAGAGTATCAGTACTGAAGGTGGTCATGGAACAGGGCAAGGTCTCTGTGGGTAATGAGACCAGAACAATGCCTGGAGCATTAGCAAATAGACCTAATAACTGATGGTCATCGAGAACATTTCCTGTCTCTTTCTCCCTGGAGTTATCACAAGGCCTCATGTCCTCTGCCCTTAATAATCCAGACAGTCACTGTGTGCATTATTTCGGTCTGTTTCTTAGCTGGAGAAGCCATAGGACATTATCCTTTGCTGGCACATGAACTACCAAACGTGAGGGCTGCAGTCAGTCAGTTTGTGTGAGAATGTGCGTGCCTGCCCAGCGGCAGAAGGCAATGTCAAGGTACCATCCTCCTCTCCCGGACTCAGTGTAGAAGCCTCTTAACTGTGCACTTAATAAATGAAGCCTTGGCAGACACACCTTGAATTATTAATGAAGTTATTCAGCTTTGATTGTTTCCTTCTTTGGGGGAAAGGTTATTCACTCAATGCCTTTGCTTAGACTACACAATACATCACAATTGGGCATATTTTATGAGCAACTTTATGGTGATAATAGTTCTGTCTCATTTAGAAGCAAATCAGACATTATGAACTTTGTGATTTATTAATATATTGATCTCTAGAAATGTCAGTGCATCTCACATCCCGTCAGAGAGCCAGGAGCAATCAGCGGAGAGCCAATAAAAATGTAAAATGAACCATCATAAAAAGAGGAAATACAGCCAGTTTCAAAGCCCTGCTGTCTTCCCAAATTGTTTCAGGACTCAGATCATTACCGCAAAGACACTCCTACAAATGAAACCCAGTAGATGAGGATGGAGGTGGGGGAGACCTGTCCCCCTTAAATCTCCTTTGAGTAAAAATAGGTTTCATGGACTGAAATACAAACCAAGAGATGAGGAGTGGGTTTGATGTGGGGAAGGGCTGGGGCCAGTTCCCAGATGGCCCTGGAGGAAGCAGGAAGATGGGCAGGGGGCAGGGGGACCCTTTCCGTGAGATTCAACACCACACCCACTACTTGCCTGCTGAGGTAACTTCAGGCAAAGCCCAGATTCACCCTAGCATAGAAAGGTCTACATTGAGGTCCTATTTACCTTCAAGGGCGGTTCCCCCAGACCTGTGGTGGTCTTCTGCAACAGCTTTGGAATCTAGCCACGTGAAAAGCCATCTTTATTAGAGTGCCTCACCAGCTGATGCCATTCCCTCCCAGCCTTGAAGCCTGACTGGAGTACTCAGTAAGCACTCAATGTCTGTTCAGTGGGAGGTGCTACAGGAGTGGGGCAAGAGCATCGTGTTAATCGAATGGCTAACTCTGTAATTTGACCGTTTAGCTCACAAATCACAGTATCCCAGGTAACCATCATTGTCTCACTTCTTTTAAACGTGAATTGCATTGTTTATTTCAGGCGAGAGTTTGGGATGTCGGTGTCCTTGGGAATGGTGACTATGCCAGGCCTCCATTCCCATGTGAGAATGCAGTCAGCAGAGGAACAACAACCCAGTTTGGCCCGAGCATGCACTCTCTAGGAAGCCACAGTCCCCTCTGTCCCGTCCTGTCAGCCCTGCCACAGGAAAGACAAGGCGCAGTTGTACTTCCTGTGTAAAACTGCAGTCCCTACCTGACAGTGCCCCTCCTCTGCCCTACACTCCTCATTTTTCAAACTTTCAGGTGTTTGTGGCAGTCTAGATATGTGACCAAATTTCATATTTTGGAGGTCCCCACCAAGATTCAGAATGCCCTGGATAGACTCAGGACATGGCCCAAGATACACACTTCTGACTGGTTTATAGCACACAAATCAAAACTAGGATGGACCTATGGGGTCTGGAGTCAGTATGGTTAGGCTTTATGAGGGACACACTGTATTAATTCCATTTCACAGAGGAGGAAACTGAGGTTCGACGAGGAAAGAGACTACTTATAAGCTTAGCATGTGGGTGCATTGTTTATACTATTTCATTTAACCCCATCGCTTTTCAATATCATCATTACATAGTCACCATTAGTCTGTTATCAGCTAAGAATTTTCATTCCCATTTCATTTTGAGACACAGAGATATCCCAAAGGTGATGAGTGAGGAACCGAGACAAATCTCAAAACCCGCTTGATGGCCACATGCTTTGGAGTCAGCCCACGAGTCTCTACTGGGTCCACATTCCTGCATCTGTGGTTGTGTCTGTCTCCATGAGGTGGGGGACAGAGTCCTCTAGTCAAGCCTCTCTACCCCTGAGAACTTGAGGAATCCAGTCTGTGGTGGGAGGAAGGGAGGTTTCAATTCCAGGAGTCCACTTCCTATGTCCTCCCTGGCCCCTCGCTCCTGCCAATCATCTAGCATGGCTGCCCTTGTTTTGTTTTTCTGAATATCAATATCAGTTTAGCTGACGTGTCTCAGACCCAAGACATTCTAACTCTGGAGAGATGCTTTTATTCTGCTGTCTATATTTGCAAACTGGGGTCCTGGAAGGGAACTGGATTTGCCCAAGGTCTTACGTTGACTCTTTGGCACAGAAGCAGAAACTTGGATACATCTTTCTGGCAGCTCAGTGTTGAAAAGGATGGCATTATTAATTCTTTATTCACTTGTCCACTCACCAAATAATTTCTAAGCCTCTAGTAGATGTAATCTAGACATTATTAAATAAAAGCAGTGGCCATCCGGTCCAGATGTGGTGTTGGAGCTCTGAATGAAGATAGATGAGGTTAACAAGACCAGAGAGAAACAGGTCTTGGGGGCACTGCTTTATACAGGGCAGTCACAGAAGGCAGGGTGGCAGCTTGGTGGCCATCAGCTAGAAGAAAAAGATGGGGACTTTGTGGTTAGATATAGCCAGCCTGGAATTCCAGTTCAGCAGAGCCTGAACAGTCACTTCTGTCTTCTCAAAGTCAGAGGGTGCAGCAGCAGACAGATCACAGGGACCTCGGTCTCCAGTCTGTGAAGGTCAAGGGGACTTCTGCAGAGAAAGACCTGGCACCTAGAAGGTACTACTCTAGTGTCCTCCCACTTGGAGGCAAAACTCTGGGGCTTAGCATCCTACTGAGTGTCTTTGCTGGGTTGTAATTGGCTGAGACCTAGGGGGAGCTCATAGGACATGAGTAACCAGGGAGCAAGTGGGAGGGCTGGCTGGAAGCCTTTTGTAGTTGATGAGGACAGATGAGCCTGGATTAATTAGCCACGTGAAGCTGTGAATACATTAGCAGGTCACGGGGCTCTGAAGCTGTTTAATCTGCCTAGTGGTAGGTGGGAGTAATGGTGGGTCCTGGAGTGATGCTTTAATGGAACTTTCCAGATGGAGTTCTGCCTTCAGATTTTCAACCCTTCAGAATGCCTCACAGGGAGGTAGCAGGACCTCTTAGCTTTTAGGCCTCAGGGAAGCTCGCCATAAAGCTTCAGTTGGATTAGAAGCATCTTTGAAAATGAAGCCTCACATACAAGAGACAGCTGCAAGCCATGCTCAGCGTGAAGACTTCCCAGGGCTCCCAGTCTGCACCTGCAAAGCCCTTCTTTATGAAGACTGCATCTTAGGATTCTGAGGCTGGAGTGGGGACATGTCTTTCCCTTCATCCTGATTTATTTATTTATTTATGTGGTGTGTGTGTGTGAGAGAGAGAGAGAGCGAGAGAGCGAGAGAGCGAGAGAGCGAGAGAGAGAGAGAGAGAGAGAGAGAGAGAGAGAGAGAGCGCACCTGCATGCCATGGTGTGTGTATGAAAGCCAGAGGACAGCTTTTGGGAGTCATTTCTCTCTTTCAACTGTGTGCGTCACAGAGACTAGAACTCCTGAGGCTTAGCACCAAGTTCTGCTGAGTCACTGTGCTGGTCCTGTTTGACCTTTGGTTTTTGTTGTTGGTGTTGTTTGCCATAGATATGAATTGCATTAAGAATTGAAAACAACAACAAACAACACACACTCTTTCTTTCTCGTGAGAGGCTAATAGGTAAAGTCCATTTGGGATTTCTGGTCTATGATCTTTTATTGAATAAAATGTACTTTTCAAACCATGATACTGGGTGGTTGTCACTGTTGCTCATCAACTTTCTCTATGGTCTCCCTGCCCCTGTGACTGGCTATGTAAACAGGAGTGATGTGTTACTGTTCTACATGATTCTACCCAAGAACCCTTCTTGCCCCAAGGAGGTCTCAGCTTTCCGGTGGAAGTTGATACTCTCTGTAGCATTCTACAGGAGGGGGAAGGCCAGGCAAGGAGGAAAGAAGGACATTGTGGGTGGATGGACTTGAGGAGGAATAGATTTACTGTAGGATACAACGGTTGGCCAGTGTTTCAGGGATTGGGTCAGCCGGGATGTGCTTTAAAAGAAAAGGATGCGCTTCACAGAGAACAAGGCAGCCCTGCTCTGTCTTGCCCGGCACCTAGGGGCCCTGTGAAAAGTCTAGCAGCTTCAGGCTAGCAAACAGCAAAGCAAGACCAGAGCCGGACTATGTGTGCAGTGAGACGCCAGCAGAGAGCCATGAATTCTAATGTTAATCACTCTGTGAGGTCTGATGTCAGTCATAGGAGAGCCGGGATCTATACCGCCCCTCCTATTGGCGGAACTTCGTAGTCTTCCAAGCTAGCTCTCTGCCTGCGGGCTTTGCTCGCCCACTCCTCCTTGCCGGCTCACTGCTGAAGAAGGGCCTGATGAATCACGTGGACCTGAGACCTTCCACTGGGTCCCAGTTCTCTGCAAGTGAGGGCAAGGGGAAGAACATCCATTTCCTTTTCTCAGTTAATAAAAGCTACAATCCACGATATTTGAGGTTTCAGCTAGAACACCAAAGGGCTTGATAATTTCTGTAGAATGCCAAAGGCTGATTCAGGCTTAGCTGGAGACCTGACTTCATGGCATTGAGAATATTATAAGGTTGGAAAAAAAAATCTCCCAGGACTGATTTTCTTTCTAGCTAATCAGTAACTTCCTCCTTTATTCTCACTTTAGCTGCCTCATGACCCTGCAGGGGGAAACAGGTCTTGATAGTTGTAATTAAAAGGAAGAGATTAAACACGAGAAAAAGATGTGATTTTTATTGAAGCAAACTCGAAGAAAGTACGAAGCAAGGAAAACAGGTTCAGAGACATGGGCAGTACTTTGCAAATGTCACGAAACAGGGAACATGTCTCCTTTCTCTCCATATCTATCACATCGTAGGGTATCACGAGTCTTGTATTACTCTATCCATGTTGCTAAGATAATTGTACTGGCACGGTGTAGGGACGGTTATCTCTGAGGGTTAGTGTTACAGACGGTTGTTACCGTCTTTCTTGCTTAGGTGTGGTTTCTAAGTCTTCTGCCCATGACTTGAGATTTCTAATATGAAGAGTCCCATAAGAGCCGTTGCTCAGAAACTTCAAAGGCAAGTGTGGAGAGTTCCTCAGCCCCCAGAAACCCTGGGGGGATGGGGCAGAGCCTTGAACTTGTAGTACTTCTCTACAATGCAGGGTGGAAAGCCAGGCAGGTAAGGGCAGAGCCTGTGGCTTGGGGATCCTCTTTCATGTAGCCTCGGCCACCTGTTTCATTTATCAGCCTGCCCTTCAACATCTGGGAAAGGGTGGGATCAATCTCCACTTTTCCAGGCTCTTAAGATATTTAAATTAAATAATAAGTGGAGGTGCCATAGACATAGGGTTAGTAAGTGTTACCCAGTTGACTATGTAGGAACTTGAAGCAGAGGAGGGCTTCCTTGAACAATGGGGGTTGCAGCTGAAGTATTTTATTGATAGGAAGGCCTTCCCAACACTATAGTAATTAGCATTTCGGTAGTGCCTATCTTATGCATTTTCTCATGTCACCATCCTGAAACCCTGGGAGTGACATTAGAACCTGAGACTTGGGGTTGAGGGTGATCTGCCCAAAGCCACACAGCAATCAGTAGAGCTGGATTCAAACCCAGATCAGCTGGGAGCTCAAGTCCATATTCTTAACTGCTGCAGTCATTGGATAAAACCCATAACCACATATAATGAATTAAATCCACGCATTATCACTAGATGCCGTGTGGCCTTGTGGTAGTCACTGCCCCACCCCCAGTTTACTTGTGCTGAGTGATGTAATCCACGGCTCATCATCCTCACAAGGATGAAACATGGTCACATTGAACAACGTGTGCAATGCCAGTGTCTGTTCACCGTGCACTTGTTCTTGGTGCCCTGGTTGATCCCCAGGAGGTCACTCTCACAGTACCTGGGTCTTTGGAGCAGTGACTCCAAGCCACACTGCTGAAAAAGCAATTTTTTTTGTCTGTGGCTGTGTGGATAGATTTTTAATATTTAATTAGGGAGACCTTCTGCTTGGAGAGAGGGCAGGACTTGTTATTAAATCCTGCCGCTTGGTCTTTCTCACTCGCCCGTGGGATTATTCATTCATTTCCAGCCACACAATTTAATATTGCAACAGCTAATGGGGAGATGTTGATAATTTGTAAAAACTGGTTGTTCCCGAGGCCATGGGAGAAGCTCCCTGCCTGGGCCTGCTGTGGGAGCTGAAGCAGGTTCTCTGGAAGCCAGGGCTTCCCAGAGCTGCGTGTTTAGTCTCCAATTGCACTCACAGAAAGCCTTCTGAATGTCAAGTCCAATGTCAGGAGCAATGGGGGTTAGAAAGATGGCCATGGCACAGTTGCAACCTTGAGGATGGGATTCCTGCATGCATTAGATCATTAGGCCTCACAACCAGTCATACAGACTCAGAAAGTCTCTTCTGACATTTCCTAACTCGAGTACTAGGGATTAGCCTTCTTAAGATTCAATTACAAGGACCTGGCACCTCTCCCTAAGACTCCCATAGTGTCCCAGCCTCCAGGCTGTAGGTTGGACCCTGCCAATAGGTAGGCTCCCTGTGTGAACATGTAGAAGGATCTTTTGGAGTCAATAAAGAGCAGGGAACTGTGGAACATCTAGCAAGTGCAAGGACCATGGACAGGCATTGGTAAGCCAAGACAGGCATGGTCTTGTCCTCAGAGACTATGACTGGTACATGAGGGAGAGAACCTAAGGATCACAGGTGTGAAGACTTACAGCACTGAGAAGTACTTCAGGAGCCAGCCAAGGGTGCTGGCTCAGAGGAAGGAGTGACTGGGCTCAGGGTAAGGTAGGCATGTAGGGGATGCTTCCCCAAGGAAGTGATGGTAGGGATGATCACTACTAAGGAATGGGCGTTAGTAGATGGAAGGAGTGTGTGTGTGTGTGTGTGTGTGTGTGTGTGTGTGTGTGTGTGTGTGTGTGTGTGTGTGCAGCCTGAGTTCATGCATGTGTGACATGGGCAGGAGGATTCTTTTTTATCGAGACAGGGTTTCTCTGCAGCTTTGGAGTCAGTCCTGGAACTAGCTCTTGTAGACCAGGCTGGTCTTGAACTCACAGAGATCCGCCTGCCTCTGCCTCCCGAGTGCTGGGATTAAAGGCGTGCGCCACCACTGCCCGGCTGGGCAGGAGGATTCTGTGCAGATGCCTAAGGGCAGAAGGAAATAAGATGCATTCAAGGGAGATATATCTGACCATGCCTTCTCTGTAAAGCCTTCTATGGCTCCATTGCCTGAAGAGGAAAGGCTGTGTTTTGGAATACAGCATTCATACTCCTTTATGATCTGTTTGACTTCCAGGTTCTGTCTCTCCTACTCATGTCACATTTCTACACAGCTCCCCTTTGCCCTCCCCCACTCTGGAGCTGCTGCTTTTACAGTTTGACCCCCTGACTGACACCTGCACACTTTTGCACAAGCTCTTGCCTGCATCTGGTGCCTGTTTGCCTTCCCTCTCTGGGGGGTTGTTTCCAGGTCTCTGGGTAGATCCACTGTATCCTACCCTCCCAGGGCTCCACAGACAGAGGCCACATTTAAATGGTGCTTCTGGAGTCCGGCAATGCTGCAGTCTATGAACAGACCCATGGTCTTCCTAGTTCTGAGTGTGACAGGGAAAGGAAATAACCTCCAAGGTGTCTCTTTGTGGAAAGTGCTGCATCAAATGCATTTTATACCCTACATCCACCAATTTTATGGGGATTGTTTTTTAATCCCTCTGTCATGAAATAAGTTGTCAAGCTTATGTAGCGTTGTTTCCATCAGCCCTGGGGATAAGATGTGGGGATCATTGTGTGCTGGAAAGAGTGGAATTATCTCCCCAGTTCCTTCCCTATGGGGCAAGGGATGATGAAGAGAACTTTGAAGATTAGAAAGAGCTTGGAGGTTCCCAGAGACTCACTGTAGTTCTACTTCACCATTTCAAATATACATGCCCATAATGTCTTTCTATAGATGTTATTGATAGCATTAGTCAACTTGATGTACCTGGGAAGAGGGAGCATCAATTAAAACAGTTGCCTCAATCAGATTGCCCTTTGCCATGTTTGTGAGGCATTTTCTTATAATTCTTAATGGATGCAAGAGGCTCCTCCCCACTGTGGACAGTTTCATCCCTGGGCAGGTGGGCCTGAGCTGTGTAAGAAAGGTAGCTGAGTAAGCTAGAGGAAGCGAGCCAATAAGCAGTGGTCCTCCGTGCTCTCGACTTTAGTGCCTGCCTTGGCTTCTCTCGATGATGGGCTGTAACTTGTAAACAAAATAAACCCCCTCACAGCATCAAAGAAGCAAACTAGGATGGTAGGCTACTAAAAATGAACCATCTGTGGTTCATTGAGAAACATGTCTCAGGCTCATTAAAAACACATGAATTTTTATAGGATAGCCATATCATTCAAGATTGCCAGCCAAAATGCACTAGCTATTATTAATTTATTCTTAATAGACATCTTTCTTACAGATTAGCACTCTAATTACTCCTGAAAAAGTGTACAGCCGTGATGTGAGACTGCCGACTAAAATGGTCCAAAAGATAAATTGGAGTCTTTGGTGAGAGCACTTCAACCTTCTTTCCATTTTCTAGCAATAGTACCTGTCATGAAGGATGACAGGCAGATTCCCATTTGTTCCTGATCTGTCTGAAGAGTCTGAGGTTCAGTAGCAGGCTGGGATACTTTGCAGCGG
>JAQHUG010000037.1:6188556-6218055 GCA_028555095.1 Dicrostonyx torquatus
CGGATTGAGGAAGACTGAAAAAAGGCGAAGATGCCAGTTTTTACTAAATTCTCTTTGGATTAAATACAAGTTCTATCAAAATCTCAGTCCCTGAGATAATTGGTTCTTAGAAGTTGATAATCTAGTTCTAAGATTTGTATGGAAATGCAAAGGGCACAGAAGAGCTAAATGAGCAAAACCTAAAAAAGAGTAAGGTTGGAAGACTTACATTGACTGTTTCTGTACCATCTCGCATTGCCCATAAGACTATGTTAAGAGTAAGACTAAGATCCCAGGAGAGATTACTGATGGGTTCTATAAAAGTGTTCCACTCTCCTTGGAGTGACTATATTATGTGAATACCAGAGCCCTTTCCTGGGAGTAGACTTCCCCCTCAGCACTCTCTCCAATAAGTTAACAGAGCTTCTAATGTCATATATACATTGAAAATGACATTCTACGCCTTATTGTGAGCACCCATATTTGCTTAAGGACAGATCGCAGACTCATCTGGCCCAGCTCACTGACGGTGCATAAAGCAGAAGGTGGAACTTCCACCACACAGTTGTTGCATCTCTGGAAGTTTTATTTAACTTTTCTCAATCTGTCTTCCTATATAAAATGAATAATAATACTTCTGCTTTCCAGAACTATTTATTTATTTTCCTTAAAATGTTACTCTGCCTCTGCAGTTTGCACTCATTCTTGCACATAAATCCACTTAACACTCTACTTGGTGCCTTATAGGTGCTGACTAAATGCTTACCCCTTCTTTTCCTTCACTCGGGGCTTCTAGCAATAGTGCTAAATGTAATGTCCGTACTTTTTAACTTTACCCTTTTCCCATTTCTATAACATCAGATGGATGACTGACATCCTCCCTACAATCTTCAGAAGGCTAGTGGTGGGTGGGGAAGTAGATGGATACTTCTGGATACAAGAAGGGAAGAGCAGGATGTTTTTACATCACCCTCACTTAGCCTGCACTCACAGTGTCAGTTAGTAGCTACTCTGGATCTCTGAACATGGCTGAAACATGTTCTCCTGGAATATGTTGTACAACAGAAGGATTAAGTGTCTGTTAACACTGGTGGGCCAGCTGAGCTTGGGTCTTAGACAGGGTGCACACTTAAGTGGCCACCTCTCTCTATGTATGCAGAACTGTTTGTACAGATTGTTAGATTTCACATGTGTTTTGAGGAGGAAGAAAACATTTCTAAATGTGCTTCAGTTTTCAACATCTTAGGAAATTAGGGTTATAAAACCATCAATTCACTACATTTTAGCTAGAGCTAAAATAACTCCCACATCCAGGCCAAATACAAACAGTCCAGTTGGCTGGGCTGGCTGAAGCAGAGACGACGGACTCAGAGTCTCGTTACCATCCCAATCCACAAAACTAAGTTAAGAGAATTAGCTCTAAAATTCCTTGGAGGAGAGATTAAAACAAACTAGAAAGATTTTTTTTTTCTGTTCAGACAAGGTCTCACTCTGCAGCCCTGGCTGGCTTGGAACTCATGACCAGGCTGGCCTCACACTCACAGAGATCTATCTTCATACGCTTTTATAGTGCTGGGATCAAGGACATGCACCACCACATCCATCTAAAGGAGGAGCTGGACATGGTGGCATTATGCCTTTAATCCCTGCACTTGGGAGGCAGAGGCAAGCAGATCTCTGTGAGTTTGAGGTCAGCCTGGTCTACAGAGCAAGTTCCAGGATAGTCAGGGCTACACAGAAAAACCCTGTATTAAAAACACCACCCCCCAAAACAGAGACCCAGATTCTTAATTGATTTGTATTTTTAACTACTTATTGTTATACAATCAATATTTCATTATTGTATAGAGTTTAGTCATACAATGCCTGTTGGAAGAGAACTTCTGCAATGCTATGCATTTATCAGAGAATGTATGTTGAATACATTTGCATATACTTTGGATGTATCTCTTAAGTTTGAAGAACTTGCTACTAACTTTTCTTCATGTAGCATTTAATTCTTTTATTTTTAAAACTTCTTAATTCAATTGTACATGTTTCTAAGCATGTGACAACTTGGTACATGTATGTAGCATATGATAGTCGAATCCAAGTATTTTAAAATGTCATATTCTTCAACATTAAAAAATTTTGGTTACACCATAATAATGACACATGTCTGAGGGCTATGGTCTGGTGCTTTAACACATACACACAAACACACATACACACACACACATACACACATACATACACACACATTGTACCAGCAGCATCAGGGTAATCAACACTTTAACCTCCCTGTTATTACTCAAACAGTCACATATACACAAGGTCTTGCATTCTGCAGAGCAATGCAAAAGACTGCAGTTTGTAAAACAACCTATTATGTATAACCAGAAGAGAGGCACTCAAAAGCTCCAAACCACTACCACTTTCGCAATCATAAACAATGCTGGCGACCTGGATTTATAGCTACATTCTCATTAAGAACTGGAATTAAAGCCACAGCTGATGAGTGGTTTTAGAACAAGAGTCTTTATGAAGGTTGAGGGTTAGGGAAGGGAGCAGCGTTTGTTAGCTAATTGTTGGGCTGTGATTAGCATTTTACCTTTCTATAATCTTTTCAGCTACTGCAAGTTAATCAACAACATAATGACTTTTAAAAGTCTCTGGCTTCTACCAAGATATGCATATTTATTAGACACTTTCCGGGAGAAGTATGCATTTTGCTCAGCTCATTCAGCAAACACCAGAACCCACATGCGCTCTGCTGGCATGGCACAGTTCAGCACCACGGACAGCGCTAGGCCAACTAAGGGAAGGCTGGTGCGGCAGGCGCCATCAGATCCTCTGGGACTCTTGCACACTTCCCGCGTATTTTTTTTTTTCTAAAGTATTTTTACAACAATAGAAGCCAAATAACACGTTCGTATAAAACGGGGAAGCTTCGGGGCTTGCTTACCGTCTGACAAGTCAATCAGCCCGAGGTAGTGCAATAGTTTCAGAGAAGAACACACGACCACCACTATTCCCAAGGTCTGGAGCCCTTCCGACTCGCCCTCTGTCAACATCTCCGATTTGCGGTGGGCAAGCAGGGCGCCGGCAGGCATTTAAAGCTGGAATATCGCGCTTCTTTCCCGCTGTTACAAGTGTATGGTTATTTCCACCAGCCTCACTTCCTCTCACTTTCTCCCTCCCTCCTTTCCACTCCTCCCTCCACCTCTCTCCTCCTACCTTGCAATCTCTAATCTTAGTAATCTTTGCTTTTATTTCCCCGTTTCCTAAGGTAATTTCTCCTAAGGTTTAACCAGCCCCTAAACATCTGCTAGCAGAGAGAAACAATAATTGGCAACACCTCGCGGCATACTCTCTGAAAGATTCAGGGGTTTGTGTGCCAGTGTAAACCGTTTTAAAGACAAAGATGTTGATTGCTTCAGAGCCCAGACCCAGAGGTGAAAACTCATTTTGCCCCCACTAACAATTTGTCTTTACTTTTCCAGTGCAAAAATCAGACAAGCTGGTTCTGGAATGCAGCTGATTCTAACACTGACATTATGAAGTGGCCCTGGAAACAACCACCAAGAAAGTTATAAACTGGGCACACCCAGTCCCGTCTGTCTCCTAACAGTCTCTTAACTGTGTCAGGAGTTAAGGTGGCCAGGTTGAGTGTGTAATCCCAGGGCTGAAGTGAAAGAGACAATTCAGAAGTAGAATATGGGAAAGCAAAAGAGTGATGTTCTAAACGTTCAGGTCCCATGCAGACTTCAGTCTCTTCTTACACAGAATGATAGCAGCAAGCTTGCTGGGGGAAAGGACCCAACATTGAATGGGAAAGCCTGGAGACTTAGAGCCACAGACACCCGACCTCTGGCATGATTCTGCACCTCCATGGGGTGGGGGCAGTCTCCTCTTCTGTGGATCAGCTGACCTCCACTGAGACAGCAGAGTGAGGGCAAAGCTGTGCTAAGAAACACTGGGCCATATCTTGGGGACACACTATGTTGGCAACTGTTTGGGGAAGGGCACTCTCTGGATAGTCAGCAAGAATGCAAACATTTAAATAAAGCAACACATTTCTTTCCTCCCGAGATTTTATTTGTAGGGGATACATCCCTATATGCACCAGCATGGACAGACATAGTCTTTGCTCACTTGGTTATAGAAAAAAAGGACTGAAAAATCTTATGTGCTTATCTCTATAGGCCTCAAGGAAAAAGTATTTTTGTAGCCATTAAGACAATATGACACATTTATGTATCTTTGGGTGGGGGCTCTAAAAATATATTATTACATGAAAAAATAAGTTGTTTCACATTACCATTTTAATGTTGAAAAGAGATATACATCTCCTGGCAGATACATAAAATATTTCTAGACAGATATAATGGATCACTGACAAGTTTGGTTACCTCTGTAGAGAATTCAGGGATTGAGTTAAAGGGTGACCCATTATTGAACTTTTTCCTCACATATCTGTAGAATGAATTTAAAGTATTAGCAAGAACTAAGTGGAAACACCAATCTCTCTCTCTTTCTCTCTCACTCTCTCTGAAACAGGATTTCTCTGTGTAGTCCTGGCTGTCCTGAAACTAGCTTTGTAGACCGTGCTGCCTTGAACTCACAGAGATCTGCCTGCTTTTGCCCCAGTACTGGGATTAAAGGCATGTGCCACCACTGCCCAGCTCTTTTTTTATTTTAAAAAGGAAAATAAACCTACATATCTCAGTTTATGTGTCTGTATTTGGTCTCACTGGTGTCTGGACAATGATATTGGGGAGTACTGTTCAATTTTCTGTTGTTCTAACAAAATAACTGGGGCATTTTATAAATAAAAGGCTTTTTATAGCTCACAGTTCTTGTCATTTGCATCTGTGACTCTGATAAGGGAACCAGAGCAGACAGGGAGCCTGTGTGGAAACAAGAAAGGCCACATGGCAAGACCTGGGACAAGAGACTAGATAGCCAGGTTTGCTTGTGATATACTAATAAATTGTTTCAGAATCCTTTATGACCAGAGCTGACTCCGGCAGCATTAATCCATTCAGGAGGGGGAGCCCTCAGGGACTAATTACTGCCTCTTAGACCCTAACTGTTAAAGGTTCCACAACCTCAATACTGTCTTTTTGTACCTGAATGTCTGGGAGCCAAACCATGTCCAAACCACAGCCCCTGGAGTCTGCCTGTACCAGCTGTGAAAGCTATTGTTTTGTAAATTACAAAGTTGTTCGTTGGCATGGTAGAAATGTCAATACCTCAAAAACAGCAAGTGTTATAAATGAGCATTTCTTCTTACTAGAGACACCACGATTCCCTTCCAGATCCGACCTATCCAGACAGAAATTTAGCCAATCCACCTGTGCAAAGTCTTCTTGATGAAGTATGTTTTCTACCCTCTGAGGGCTAGTGTCTGTGACCCCACAAGGATCAGGGTACTCAGGCATGTGAAATGACAATAGAGTGGGAGGCCCCCAAGTTTCCAGTAAGACAGCCCTTTGCTCTGGCTTCTCTAGCCTGAGCCTTGTCTGCATCTGTCTCATTCCCCCTCTTTATTGCTTCCTTTCTGGTAACTCTCAGCCCCCTAAGACCGTGCTGCTCTGGACCCTCTTGCCTCTGCCTTTTTCATCTTTGCAGACATGTGCATCTGTTCATTGCTTCAGATGACAGCTCTGAGCAGATAGCTCCATCTTACCTTCTCTCTTGGGGTTCTGCCCCACCCCCACTTTCACTTCTTTCCCTATTTGATTTCATGCACATTTCCACTTCATTCCACCACTAGGCATTTTTTTTTTAGTATTTATAAGATGCATGGAACCAGATTTAATTGCTTGTAACAATCTTCTGGGAACGAATGGTGCAAAGGGGGACATGGTGGCTCCACTCTCTGCTCTACTGTCATCATGTGAAAGTTTAAAAGTTGATTGTCTCATAATTCTAAATTTTAGGAACGGCAGAAACCTCAAACTATTACTTCCAAGAAACTGCAAGGTGCACACAACACTCTTCTTCAAGCCCAGGAGGAACAGAGTACATCTCAGATCTCCCAGATGGTTCCACCCACATGAGTCCGAGACTGCAGCATCCCCAGCAGGTGAAAATGGCGCCTGTGGTCCGGCATTTGTGAGAACACCATGACTCACTGACTCTAGAAGCTACCTCTTCACATCGCTGTCTCACGACCGTGCATGACGGTGTGCAGACCCCCCCCCACCTCCTTTAGAGTCCCACCTTGCACTTGATGAGAAAACTTCCCTCTCATTGGACCATTTGGGAAATTCCATTTTTACAAATTGCCATTTCTTATTTCCAGTGGATCATAAAGTAAGTCTTTTTACATTGGTGATCTAAACATGTACAGAACTTGACACTTTTCTCATTAATTTATCTTAAATTACTATTTTTAGCCAAGAATTTTCACCTTGCTGGCCTTCACCAACACTAGCAGACTTTTGCCATAAGAAACAGAGGCTTGATCCCATAAGAAAAGCTCTTTGGTGACGATCAGTTGTAGGTAATAGACTTTTGATTTTTTTTTTAACTCTGATACCACAAAAGGCCAGGTTGTGATATGGTTCTCACACTCTGACATGTGAGTTCTGCCATGGTATCTGTGCACAGCCATCCACCCACTTCACCCACCATCCACAGTATCTGTGCACAGCCATCCACCCACCATCCATGGTCTCTCAGGAATCCTGGGAACCAAGATACACCTCCTTATAGGGGGTGAATGTCTGCCAAATAATCATCGAGTCCCTGGGTTTGAATTTCAGCTCTAGATGGGCGACCTGGTCAAGTTGCTTTGATCTCTTCTCCTCCTTATTTCCATTTCACGGATCAATCATATGGCCTTACACAGTCTGGGTGCACACTGTACCACTGAGCTCTATCTCACTGAAACATTTGGATCCAGTGTCCTCACTAGGAACAGTAACTCTTTTAGGCCATTGCCATACTGAAACATTTGGATCCAGTGTCCTCACTAGGAATAGTAACTCTTTTAGGCCATTGCCACACTGAAACATTTGGATTCAGTGTCCTCACTAGGAACAGTAATTCTTTTAGGCCATTGCCATACTGAAGCAAGGCAGCACCTGTGGGGGAGGGGCCCTGACACAGTCCCTGGTCCACAGTGAGTCACAGTGCAATGCAGAGGATGCCAGACCGACTGAATGACATTTTCTCTCACCTGTGTTTCAGTCCCTGAGTTTCCTCATCCCTAAAACAGAATCGAAGAGTCATAGTTGCAGAGTTGGCAGGTTTTGATCTGGGGGAACGTAAAAGGTATGTTTCAGACTTCTTCTGGAAATCTCTGGCTTGTTGAGTTTCCATTCTTCAGCCATAATTCTTCCTTCCAGGCAGATGTTCTCAGCTGAGAATAATTTGTTGCTTAAACTCTGCCTGAGTGTCTGCCCCAAGCAGTCGTGAAACCAAATTCTATTTTAGCTAGTTACATCTGCATCCCCCCAGCTGGCTTGCTGCTGGGTGATCTGAAGCTAATGTAGGGACCCTGTGGTTCAGTGACCCACAGGAGGGAGCCATCCATTTGGGTAACTGAAAACACACGCACAACTCAATCTGTATGCTCTTGACTCAACAAGGCATGCAGCTAGCATGTGGCTTCTCTGAGTGGTTCTCCAGCTCTTGGGCCACTGAGACAAATTGTCCAGTTGCTGCTGCCTGCTAAGATACGGTCTAAACTTCATTTGGATAAGCTAATTTGGTAGGAGCCTCATTTTCTGGAATGTTGTGTTGCAGTTGGTATAAATATAATGCCAATAATTGCACCTGGAGTTTCCTTTTCTTTAAAAGCTGCGAAAGAAATGAAAGAATTCCTTGGAGCACCACCTGAGAGCTCCTGATCCGACCCGAAAGCAGATTGTTCAACTGCAAAGTGCTTATGGTTCAGAGAAAGAAATAATTATTATTCCCATCACCAGTCAAAATGAGAAAACTATTTCCATGTTCTTGAGCCTAGCTCCTCGCTTGGTGCCCTTTTGGGGGCACAGGCTGAGCTTGTTCAAATTAGTTTTCTAACGATGGTGGTAATCGTACAATAACATAGTAATGATGTCTATCTTTTTTTTCCTACCTCCTTCTCCCTCCTCCCTCTTTCTTCCCTATCTCAGTTGTTCCCTGTCTCCCTAAGTTCTGGGTACCTCTCTTACATGGTGGCTAGGCTGGAAGAGAAGCCTTACATCCACCAGAAGGTCCACAATGTCAGAAAGTCCCATTAGGAGTTTTATTATTATTATTATTATTGTAAATTACTGTTTAACTCTCTAAAACTGTTTGTATATTTCTGCATTTTAATAAGTCCTTGTTGAGAACGTGCTGTACCATGGTTCTGAATCGAACTTTCAGTTAGGATACAGCATGATCTGTTGTTGAGATAAAAAAGCAGGGGCAAGGGAGGGAAGCTACCTGTGCAGGCTTCCATGCAGCAGACAGCATGCTCGACTCTACTCAGGTTTCCTCCGTTGCCTTAATTATCTCAGCAATCAAGCTGGATCTCATTGGTGACAACGTAATATTACAATTTAGACAGAGGCTGCACCCAGCTTGTAGCCCTCTTTCAGAATCCTGTCTCTGAGAAGAGGTGCCTTGCTATAGGCAGCTTTCCCTGAGTCTGGCTGGCCTGGCTTTCCACGCCCACCCCCACCCCCATTTCCTCTGCACTCTTCCACAACCTGATTTCTACTCTCCATTCCCAGTCCAGTCCTGACTAGCCAATTCTCAACTAGGATCTTCTTGTTTGATAATTGGCTCCATGGAGACTGAGGAGAGGGAAGGGGGGCCACTGTAGAGAAACCTGCTGGTTTCTGCCCTTGGAGTTAAAAAAAAAAATCGCTGAGAAAAATCTCATTGCAGGCCTTGGGGAAGTCAAATTGGAAGGCCCCCGGGCCTTGTTTTCAGGGTTCCGTGTCCTTTGGAATGGATTGTCAGGATCCAGTTCTCCAAACTTATAACTTGTAACACAAGTTCTTGGTTTCTTCAACATCTGCTTCTCCTTCCTTGGCTCCAGGCCCAGAAGCAAAGCTGTGGGTTCTGGATTAAAACAGGCTAGAGAGCAGGAGCAGAGTTCTGAAGGGCACAGAGCGCAACCATCACCGAGGGCCCAGCCTTCGTGTGGCTCATCAGCGGCTCGTCATTGTGTGAGTCTGAGCACAGTTTGGCGGCTGTCGGTTGGAATAACACCAGCCGGTAAAGGTGTTTACATACCAACTGGCTTGTTTCCGTATTTCCTCCCTGCTTTCGCAGGAGGGCTCTGGGCTCTGTCAGAATTTCAGCAGAAATTCCACCGCAGTGCACACATTTGTAACCGAGCCTTATGATCTGGCTTAAGCTAATTAACTTCTGGCCTCTTCTCTGTCTCCCTGCTTCTCGCATTTCTTCCTTCTCCCTCGTTTCTTTCTTTATAGGAAGAAATTGCCAGAGACGCTGCAGTTCCCAGACGCACGCAGCATCCCAGCAGCATAGCACAGAATATTGGCCCCCAAACATGGACTGAGGTGGGAGAACTTGCCTTGCGGAGTATGCCCAGAAGGGTGACTGCCTCCCAGGTGCATGTTCTGATTCATTTGATATGAACAATTAACCCTCCAGAGCCATTTACCTAACGTACATGTCAATGAGCAAAACACACTTTGTACATCAAAGGGCCACCAGTAGGGTGGCCCAGGCAAGAATGGCCAGTGACAGGACATCGATAATGCATTGACTATACAAACTGGCAGCAGAGGGCTGCATAGCTGGATAGCCTAGGCTCCTAAAGTCAGATGGAACTGAAGTCAGGCCCCAGGCACAATTATTTTCTAGCTCTTGCAAAAGCTACCTAAGCTCCAGTTTCCTCCCCTGGAGAATGAAGTCCCCGATAAGCAAAATCACAGTATTGTGAAGGGGACAGAGTGACAGGTAAGTATCAGTTGTCACACTCAACTTCCTCACCCCGCGGGGTAGTCAGGCAGCCAGATTTAAGTTTGATCATTGCCTGACAATGATCGTTTCATTTCAAGGGTGTCAAGTTGTCTCCCTAAGAGTTGAAGACTCCTAGTTAGTTCTGTGATGATGATTTGGACCCCAGAGAACAGGACAGTCCACAGGAATTGCTGGCAGGTAGAATTCAAGCATTTTGAATAACCAATTTCAGTGGTTGCAGAAGTATTCACTACTGCCATGATAGCCCATCCCTATGGACCTGCTGTACTAAACAAACCAGGATGACCATTAATAAAAATGCCAACGGCATGCAAACAGGGATCCTATGGTTTGCAAACAACTCATTGTCCCTCAGATTAGAAGTACTGTCCTCTAGAGGTATTGCTTTTATCCACCTTTGAAGACAGCCCATTGAGACCTGTCACCTGGGCAGAAGGTCACAGTGTGGAGTTAGCAGAGTCCAAATGAACAATGCGTGCCTTCCTGCATCTCATTTCCAACAGAGTTCCGAGTTCTCCTCCATCCCCCTCCCTCCTGGGAAGACATTTGTCTTCAGAGGCTGGCAATGAGGCATTTGCCAGTACACCCAATCTGACATATTTTACATATGCTCCGAGAAGCAGAGGCTAAATTACACTGGTGAGTTATTAAAAAACAGCTCTCAACGCTATTATTATTTATTGCATTTCCAATTCTCAGCAGCAGCTGATTACACTGCTTAATCTTGCACTTTTTAAAAAATTTCCCACCCTGAAATGAATTCTCCCTGCAATGAATGAGTAAGGTCAGCCACACTGAGCCCCCTGAGGAAAAGACAGCTTAGGTCTGGGAAGAGGTGTGAGTCCACCCTGGTCTCCCCAGAGCTGGAGTCCCCCACTTCAAAAGTGAACAGCCTTCTCTCAGTGTCTCCAGAAGAAACTCCTCAAATTTGAGGTCTCAAGGCCAGGTCCTTCTACCCTGTCTCTGTTACCGCCATCTTTAGCTGCTGTTTCTTGGTTCTTGTTTTCTCTTGCTTCCCTTCTCCAGCCCAGCCCCTATCTCCTGGGTTCAGTCATCACTTCGGCTGCTTTTCTCCCAGCACTGGTCCCTGCCTTCCGTCCAAGTTTCCGGCATGGGTTTATTAGCCAGAGCACTGAATCTGCCTGGATTTTCTCAGCCAACACCTTTTCCTCTCAGGCTCAGCTTAGGGGCTGTGTTCTTCATGAAGCCTCCCAGTCAGGTACAGGAAGTTCCCTTTTGCTTCCAGGAAGCCCCAAGCTTATGCCCATTGTAGAACATGAAATACTGTTCTGTTGGTGAGTAGTCAGGTGACTCTTGTTATATGGTCAGCTGATTGAGAGCAAGATAGAGCAAAGGTGTTTAAGTTCCCAACATGGAGCCTAACCCAGAGTAAGTGCTTTTGGGGTGAAGTCCAACACTGTAATCAGTGTAGTGAAGTAGGAAGAGAACTTTTTTTCTAAGATTAAATTTGTTTTTAAAATTTATGTGTATGTACGTGTGTGTGTGTGTGTGTGTGTGTGTGTGTGTGTGTGTGTAGGTTTCTGTGGAGGCCAGAAGAGGTTGTCCAATGCATAAGAGCTGGACTTACCAGTGGTTTTAAGCTGCTTTATGTGGGTAGCGGGAACCAAACTCTGGTCCTCTGGAAGAACAAAGGGTGCTCCAAACTGCAAAGCCATCTCCCTGGCCTAAGAGCAAAGCTTTTGAATTGGGCATTAACTAGTTAATTAACCCATACATGCAGTGTCTATGTACTGAGCATTTTTTATGAGCCAGACTCTGTGTTAAGCACCAGAGATACATGGTTTAGTGCAAATGGCCTAGTGGGGGAGACATCCACGACTCAAGTAACAGCACAGCAATATGATAATCGGCTGTGACGATTCTGCGAAGGAAAGATACTCAGAGCAGTGGCAGCAGAAACCTTGAGACAAACTCAGGCTGTATGGAATCGGTGTAAAGAGTTTAAATCCAGATGCCTTCCTTGAAGTGATGTTTTGAGTTAAGAATGGCAGACAAATAAGCTTTAACTCGATGAGAGGTGATGCAAGGACACTCAACCAAACGCACAGGTAAAGGACCCGAGGAAGGTGGGAGCTGAAGTTGAAACGGTATCTAGGAGTGGATGGAGACAAGAGGAGCCATGGCAACAGATAGAACTGGGAGGCCTTATGAATGCAGGGTCGGATGTACGGAGCACCATAGACCGTACAAAGGATTTTTATTTCTAGGCTGAGAAAATGGGTTTGTAGCTCGTGTGTGTGTGTGTGTGTGTGTGTGTGTGTGTGTAGAATGTCCACAAGACAGAGAACAGAAGATAGGGAACCAGAGCACACAGAGATTTAATAGTATGTAATACAGATAGCCTCAAATGTCACAGTGGCAAGGTCCAGTTAGTGACTACAGGAACATGTGGAAGTGGGCAGCCTTCCAGAGGTCAGTAAGAACATACCTGGGCTATGTGCCAGGTTCACAGGTCTTCTCTAAGACACTCACTTCTAATGCAATGGAAGGGAAGGGTCAGCCTTTCCAGAAGCCAGCTGCACTCAGGAAGCCTCTACTTCAGAGAGGGAAAGTCCCATGGGCCATAGCCAAGTTCAAACTGACTCTGAAACAAATAGATGTTGCCCTAGAATAAAGAGCTGGAGAACCAGCCAGCATTGAAGATGCTGCCTCTAACTTCTAGAGTCAGGGAGCCGACCCTTACCTGTACTTTCTGCCTCTAACTTCCTTGTTTTGGAAGTGAGTTGAGACACACAGATACTTGATTTACTACTCTGGGAAAAAGGGGAGCTTGGCAGGTCATCTGGTTCAACTCTCCATCCATCCATGCATCCATTCATGCATTATCCATGCATCCATCCATCCAACAGCTATTCAGAGAAAACAAGACTCTAGGGTAGCCTAGAAGCAGTTTCTTCAATCCAGATACAGAACATATTTTGTCTTGGTCCACATCTGTCCACATCTGTCCACATGTCAGCTGTGGTCCTGGGGTAGAATCAGGCTCAGTTGCAACCTCACAGTTCTGTTCCTTCAGTTGTTGGGTTGCTGAATTGGAGTCCCAGACAAGCCCTGCATTCTTTTCCCCTGATTTAATTGGCCCATTATTTTAAACTTTTGTAGATAAGGGAATAAAAAGTCAGTGGAATATTGTATTCATCACACTCAAATTAATATGCTTCATTACCACAAAGACAAGGAGCACAGTTGCAATATTTTCTTGAAACTTTTAATTGAACATAGCACGCGCGGTGGGGTGGGCAAAAGAGGAAACCACTGAGCTCGGATGCTGTTTCCCAAAACGTGTGCAGCTTGTGATCTGCTCATCTCATTAGTGTTAATTATGAATAAAACAAAATGGCATTTAACACTGTGCTGAGACTTTAATTAAAGCTAAACCTTCCTACCCAGGAGCTCTCTGAAGTCCAAGATAGTTATCCCAAAGTGGTGCAACCTTCGGCCCTGCCAGTGGGATCTCCACACTTACTCTATCCCCTGCTACTGGAGGGATGCTCTCTCCGTCCAGCCTTTATCCATCCATCGTCCACCCATTATCCACCCACCACCATCCATCATCTAGCATGCGTCCATCCACTCATCTTTTCAACAAATAAACCTTCAATTAGTTCTCGGGGAGGGAAACGTGTATTTGTTAAGTGCCTACTATATTTATCAGTTCAAACACATCAGATGCAGCCCAGTACAACCCCAGAACATAGGGACCATTCAAGTGGAAGACAGCAATAGTGCATATGTTAACTTATTTGACACACTTAGACAACCCATTTAAACCTTTGAAGTGAGGGGAAGTTGTCATTGTATTTACTTTGCAGGAAGTGAAACCGGGACTCAGAAAGGTGAGACAATTTAACCCAAATCATATTGGTTCCATGTTTATGTCTTTTACAATCCTGAGCTGGGAAGATTATTCTGGTCTACCTAAATTCATTCATTCCACAAACACATACCTCTTTCCTGTGTGCTAGGGCCTGCATTAAGGTCTGGGACAGCTAATTCCCAGGGCTCCCAGGTTCAGATGGGTGGGCTGGCCAATTGGATGATATAGCTGATTCTGCAGGGTGGCCATGCGCTGTGATGCTGGGATCACAAGACCCAGCTTGGGGGACACAGGAAACGTACTCTTTAGAGGGAGGACTAGTAAAATAATGTCATCTAGAATTCCTAGTGACGATCTAGCCAGATAGTGCCCTAATGCTTCTCCAGAGTCCCTGGCATCCCCAAGTCCAGCCGTCCAGTCACCAGCATCAGCAGGGCGCGTCTAACTAGACTGCAGGAATCACTTGGACACACAGCCCCCACAGCACGGTAAAGACTGACCCTAGCCCCTGGCTGTCCGCCACTGACTCTGCAGATGTCGCTCATGTTTACAGTCCTTTCCTCCCCTTTGTAGGTTCCGGAGCCAAGTGCGACAGTGGCACTACTTTCCTCTCCTGTTTGCCCGCAGCCCACAGTCTCAGTACTGGAGGCAAGCAATGATTCTGATATGACCAGGAACGAGGAGATTCTTTTGGACTGACTAAGTGCGTAGATGACAGCTCACTGACCGACAAGGACAGACACAGAGGCCTATGCCCAGGCAAGCCATCTGTTCTGTGCCAGACAGTAGAGACATCACCTGGACTCATGATTCTTACCTGGTGCTATTTCCCCTTTCTAGACAGCATCTGGAAGACACTCTGCAGAGAGTCTCCTGCACAGAGGGCTGCCCTTTCTCTTAAGCTTGAACTTCAACTATTAAGTCCTTGGGTTCTTTGGCTACTAATAACAATATTATAATAAGAACAGCCTTTACTTACCAGCCGCTCTTGTTCACTCTTTATGTACATTATCTTACTTAATCCTTGGAGACCAGGAAGGTCAGGTCAGCTATGGGTCACAAGGAAGTGTGTTCACTTGTCTTCAGGGTCCGATGGACTCTTCCTGACTTTTGGCCTCTTGGGCCTGTGAGGAAGGCATCTAGAACCCGGAAACAGAAAGACCCACCTGACTCCTCCAGCCACAGCTACTGGGGCAGAAGGCTGGACATCTCATCATCCCTGGGATACATTTAGCTCTGGCAGAGATCAAGTAGGAAACCATGAAAGGACTTCTCAAGAGCCAGTATCTAGGGGCTGGAGAGATTGCTCAATGATTAGGAGCACTTGCTGCTCTTAAGGAGGATCTGGGTTCAGTTCCCAATACAACATAGCACTCATCACATTGTAACCCCAGTTCCAGGAGGTCCAGGGTCCTCTTCTGGCCTCTGTAGGCACCAGGTACATATGCAATGCATTTAGATACATGTAGGCAAAACACTCATACAATAAAGTGCATGTGTGTGTGTGTGTGTGTGTGTGTGAGAGAGAGAGAGAGAGAGAGAGAGAGAGAGAGAGAGAGAGAGAGAGAGAGAGAGAGGAAGAGAAGGAAGAGAGAGAGCACATTTGCCAGAAGGACCTTGGGGTAAATACTCTAAGATGACAATGATAGCTTTCTCTGCCCCGAGTTATGAGGGATATTTCCATCTTTATTCCTCCACATACTTGCAAAAAATTTTCCACAATGAATATGGCTTAGCTTCTTACTTAATAAAGGAAGCAAAACAAATAACAGTCCATGATGGAAATTAATGCAGGATTAGGTTCCTTGGAGAAAGGACTGGCTTCAGGGCATCTAGAGCATTGTGTGGTGCAAGAAAGCAAGAAAGTGTTCAGACAGACAGACAGACAGACAGACAGACACACACACACATTCCTTAGTGGCAGGGTTACACAAAGTGACATAAGTGCAAACTGAAAGAGCTCTCTATAGCATAGCCTACAGTGGGATAATTCAAACAATGTAAAATAGTATTATATCATTGCCCTAAGTATTAATGTAAACATCCATGAGCCTATAACAACATAAGCAAGCCATCAAGCAGAAGTCCAAAGACTCAGGTAGATACCCTGCCCTCAGTGAGGTGGGTAATGAAGCCTCACTCCTGCCCTGTGAGCTGTGTAGAGTGACTTCCTTGGAGACTGACTGGAACGTATTACCTCATCAGGGTCCAAGGTCACCATCAGCAGAGGGGAGGCAATATCAAGAGTGTGTGCCTGGCAAATGGTGGGAGATGAATGGCATTTTGCCTCTGTGTTCTTCCTTCCCAAATCTGAGATTAATCAAGATGGGTATTTCAGAGAAAACTCAGTGGAGAGACGTTCTGAAAACCATCTACAGAATTCCTCCTGGGTACAACCACCAAGGAAATGAAGTAGCATAGCAGAGAATTCCTGGCATGTGCATGTTTATTGCAGGGTTATTCGCAATATGGGATCATTCTAGAGACTCAGAAATGAATGTGTGTGAGGGAATGAAGAAGATGTTTCTCTCTCACACACACTCATACGCACACACACACACACATGCTGGGATACGAGTCAGCCATTAAAAATTGGCATTTGCAGCAGTATGGATGGAATTAGAGGACATCGTGTGAAGTGAAATCACACAGACCCAGAAAAACGAGGATCATATGCTCTTGTCTGTTTATGATGCCTGTGTCTATCTGGGAATAATGTCTGTATCCATGTATGATTTCTGTGTCTGTCTGTGCATGATGTCTTTATCTGTCTGTGCATGATGTCTGCATGTTTGTATCTATGTATGATCTCTCTATATGTATGTATACGATGCCTGTATTTGATGTCTGCGTCTGTCTGGGAATAATGTCTGTATCTATGTATGATCTCTGTGTCTGTCTGTGTATGATGTCTTTATCTGTCTGTGCATGATGTCAGTATGTTTGTATCTATGTATGATCTCTCTATATGTATGTATATGATGCCTGTATTTGATGTCTGTGTCTGTCTGGGTATAATGTCTGTATCTATGTATGATCTCTGTGTCTGTCTGTGTATGATATCTTTATCTGTCTATACATGATGTCTGTATCTATCTGCATATAATGTCTGTATGTTCGTATCTGTGTATGATCTCTGTATATGTATGTATATGATGTCTGTATCTGTCTATGTATAATGTCTGTATATGAGGTCTGTATCTGTCTGTGCATAATGTCTGTATCTGTGTATGATGTCTGTATCTGTCTATGTATAATGTCAGCATGTGTCTGTATATGAGGTCTGTATCTGTCTGTGTATGATGTCTGTATTTGTTTGTTTAGCATATGTAGCTAAAACCCAGAACCTGGTTGTAGACTAGAAGTGACAAGAGGCTGGGAAAAGTGTAAGGGAGTTAGAAGGCAGATAAAGAGAGGGTAGATTTGATTTTACACTGTAGCATATGTTAAAACATTAGTGTGAATTCCATTAATGTGTACAATGATATATACCTAAAAAAATATATTCAGCGTCAGGCATTGGTGGCACACACCTTTAATCTCAGCACTTGGGAGGCAGGGGCAGGTAGTTCTCGGTGAGTTCAAGACTAGCCTGGTTTACAAGAGCTAGTTCCAGGACAAGTTCCAACACTACAGAGAAACCCTGTCTCAAAAAACCAAACCAAACCAAACTAAACTAAACAAACAAACAAAACATATTCATGGACACTTCAAGAAATCAAGAAATGTACTTTGGGACAAGTGAACAACCAAAGCCAAATATCTACAGAATGCCTTCTTAAAACTGTCAAGGTCATGAGTGGAGAGATGGCTTAGTGGTTAGAAGCACTGGCTTCTAATGGCTGCTTTTCCAGGGGATCCAGTTTTAACTCTCAGCACTGATAGGACAGTTCACAACCCTCTGTAACTTCAATCCCTGGTGCAGGAGACTTGTCTGTTCAATCATGTTTTAAATAAATTCTGATTGGCCAGGTAGGAAGTGTGGGCGGGTCAACCAGACAGGAAGTAGAGGCAGGGCGAGGAGAAAGTCTGGGAAGCAGGAAGCCTCCCTGGCATTCCTGCGCAGTCCATCTACGAAGCAGGATGTAAGCTGCTCGCCAAGAAAAGGTACTGGCCATGTAGATTGCATGGATGGGAACAATGGGTTAATGTAAGTTATGGGAGCTGGTAGAAAGACTGAGCTAATGGGCCAATCAGTGTATAACCTAATGTAGACTCTGTGTGTGATTTTCTTTGGGGCTTGCTGGCTGTGGGGTACTGGGCAGGGCAGAAACCCTAACAAGCAGGCCCCTCATGTTACAAATCCCAGGGGATCTGATGCCTTCTTACAGCTTCTGGGGATGCCTGGCACATATTTGGTGCATATGCACACACACATGCAGGCAAAACATCTTTACACGTTAAAAAGTAAAAGAGAAAACTGTCAAGGTCGCAAAAATGAAGAAAGGGCAAAGAAACTCATCCAGGAGAAGCCTGAGGCTTCACCACTGACTGTGAAGTAGAGAAAGGACAGTAGGTGAAGATGAAGCTGTTATAAATTAGATCTAAACTTTAGTTAATAATACTAATATAGCATTAATCCATTACTGTGACAGGGCTAACCCAGGCAGGGCAGAGCCTGCAGTTTTGCTGTAAATAGAAAGATACTTTCAAGTGAAATTTAGATTGAGAAATGAGGTAGGAATAGTCTTGTAGGAGAATCGGAAGCACACCTCAAAGGCTTAGGATTTGTCTGGCCCAGCTCAGCCTGTTCCTACCTGTACTCTGCTTCCCTGAGAAAAAATCCAAATTTCTGCATAACTGGAAGTGGACAAGGTTATGTGTCTAACTGGCTCTCCCCAAGTCCCACTGGCGTCTCCTGGCAGTTAGATTCATTAACTTGGCATTTTCTAATGATTAACACTGATCAATAACCCACTGGGTCTGGTCCTTAAATCAATTGCCCATTAATGAGAATGAAAGTGCCATTTTATTATCTGAGTCCAGGACCTTTAGCAGAAAAGGCTTCTGGGGTTTGAGGCTTCTGTTCCCTTTGCTGCGTAGGATAATTTAAAAACAAGCTTGCTCTCTCAATCCATGTGCCCAAGACCAGAAACTGTAAGGAAAGAGTTCTAGGAAATGGTCCAGGGTTCCTCTTAGTGAGACTTTCAATGCTATAGGTGGATGAATGTCCACTGATGTCCCGTGTATTAGCGCTTGTCCCTGAGGTGGCATTACTGAGAAGTAGGGAAGCTTTTGAGAGATGGGACTGAATGGGAGGTCCTTAAGTCATTGGAGATGTGTCTCTGAAGTGAGCTGTGGCTGTGGAATCAGAATCTTCCTCAACTCTGGTTGCTCTCTTCCTCATTGCTTCCTGGCTTGAGTGTAAGTGGTTTGTTCTGTCACTTTCTCCATGTGATGTGTGACCCCAGCTAGAGGTCCCCAGTGCAAGGACCGCCTAGTTTAGGAAACATAAAGCCACAGACCCAAAGCCCGTCTGTCTTTGTAAGGGACTAGCCTCATGCATTTCATTACAGCGGTTCTGATATGACTACTGGAGTGAATGAGTTAAGTAAATGCTACCAAGGACATGCCATGTGCTCCGGCCACTGCTAAAGTGACATCCCTCAGAAAAGGATGGTCACATGTTCTGGCCACTGCTTTACTTTTCTTCATCATATGAGATGCGCACCAAAATCTTCTGAATAAAAGAGTGCTGGGGTGGCTAGGTCCTGGGCCATAGTAGTACACGAGGCTTGGCTCCAACCCTGATGTCTCTGGAAGAGAAAGGGCTAGGAAGGGTGTGGAGATAGGATAGAGAAGAGCAAGAGCTAATCAACTCAGTGACCTTGGCAGCTGTGACATTGACAGCAACGGGGCCTGGACAGGTGGGAAGGAGTGGATTAGGGGTTGTCACAGACTCTTAAAAGGCAGACTAGCCAATTCAACTGGCTGGGTGTGTGTGAAGCAAGGAGCAACATCACGAGGACTCATGGAGCTTGGGTACCAGGACCTCAGTGGAGAAGTTCACCACAGCTGGAAACAGTCAGGAAAGGAGCTGACTTAGAAGATGACCTGAAGCCAGGTGACGGGGTCGTCACATTTCCTAAGGAGGAAATCCAGCATGATGTGTGAGCTGGAAAGTCCTTCATAGTCTGCTAATGCTGAGAATTCCCTCAATGTCTTGCCCTCTGCAGGAGAAACCCTAGAGATGGGCTAAGACCCCCCCCCAGTGGTTGCCTAGTGTAGACATGTGAGATGGTGTCCAGTGGGAGGCGGGAGGGGTCAGGGTGAGTCCTGATGTCAACATTACTCGGCTTCATTCTTTCCCTTGGTTGATGTGGTGGGAGGATAATCTGTCCATGTGACCCTGACAAGTTCAAGTTGCAGTGACTCAAGGAGGTGGTTTAAAGACTAAAATTTTGTTGTTGTTGTTGAAATAGAGACCCAGACAGGCCTTGAACTCATAGCAATCCTCTGGTCTTAACCTCCTGAGTGCTAGCACTACAAGTGTGAGCTGTCACCACACCAACCTAAAGGCTGAAATTTAAAAATCAATTATTGCAGGGTCCAATCTTGTTCTACTAGTGGCTGTGTGGCTTCTAGATTTACATGTCCTCCTGGAGTGTGTGGTTGGCAGCATCCTGATGGCATGGTTTTGCAAGGCTCAGACAGGATGAGGCAGGACGACATTCGGAAGTTCACCAGAGTGCCTTTGCTTGTTGTTTTCTCTTCTTTTGACCTTTCTGGCACCTGCAGTAGTGACGGCACTTCAGGGGAGGACAGGATTCTTAGGACAAACACCAGGAAGAGGAAAGAACACTGATCAAGACGCAGATTCTGAACTTCAGAATGGACTTTGCAACCCATGTTCTTGATTTTCTAAACCAAGTCCCCAAACTGCTAACTTGTAAGGCGCATGTCTTAACCATAGCTCCTGAGGGCAGTTGAAGACACGTGTTACAGGCTCCCCTTCTTTGAAGGCTGAGGAAGAGGGAGTCTGGACAAAAGAGGAGTGAGAGAGGCATGCTGAAGTATGTTTCTGGACCTGCTTTCCCTACGGCTCACATATGTGGCCTTGGGACAATGGAACCCTCCCTTGGCCTTTGGAATTCAGGATGTGCATACCAAATCCTCTCTCCTGTGCAGCTTGTTAGTGATAATTCTCCTCTCTCTCTCCTCTGCTCAGGGGGTTCTGTGGCAACAGAAGACCAGGTGTGGTGAGAGGAGGTGGTCCTATCACCTGTATTGGAGAAGAGACACCCCTGGAAGCTGAGGATCTTCTGCAAAGGGGTCAGAAGAGAGCAGAGAGAGCATCCAGGTCTGTAAAGGCTTTGCCATTAAACACAGAGTGGGGTGGAGGGAGCGATGCTCCAGTTCTGGCACTGGTGTGCAGGGCTGCATCTTCCCAGGGGGTTCTCCCTCACCAATGCCAGGGCACCAGCAAATTCTCTGGGAGAAGAACATGGAAAGAAAACACTAAGCAAATCACAAAATTTCCACTGGGCTTATCCTAAGTATGTTAGAATTAAAATGTCCACAGAATAGAGGCTCAGGAAAGAAGTCAAGTTTAATTATAAAAGAATGGAAGTGATCCTTCTAGCACACTTGCATCAGGGCCATGACATCTGACCTGTGATCTTCAATATGTCTGTGTTTGCTCAGGGGTGGCTGTTGTCATTTGATGGTAGACTTGGGGGTCTTATCTAAAAGCTCAGGAACATCTTCAGTTAGGGATGATCCTGATGAGGAGATGCCTATATTCAACCACATGATATGTAGTCTAAGACTTCTCTACTCACACATATCTCAAGAAACCATGGATGGCTGCATCTTCATGATTCTGCAGTCCCCAGGACCTTGGCTAGCTGGTATCTCCTTATTCACATTTGGGGAGGGGAGAGGTAGACATTCTTGGCTTAGGGCAGACAGAAAGTTATGATAGATGTGACATTGTAGGCTACCTGAGTCTGTGTGCATGTGTGGATAAATACTCCTGTGTTCCTGTGTTCATAGACATGCAGCATACTTAAGTGCAACCACACATCACACACACAACTCTTCATATAGGTAGGTGACTCCAACATGTCTCACATGTGTGATTCTAGCCTTAGCTGATCTCCACCCTGAAAGCCAACTACATTATGTCCAGCATTGGGTCTTCTCTTTTCTCTACCTCCTAGTTGCCATGGGAACCCTCCATTGGACCAGGCTCTGAGAAGTCACTGTGTGGATCTCACTTGGTTCTTTTGCTAAGTGCATATCCCCTGTGCATCACTCACTGTGTGCTGCTTCTGTGTCTAGAACATCAAGCAAAGGTGGAGTCAGCATGCCCCTCTGCTGGAGGTGAAGACAGGGAGCTGTGGGGTGGGATGGAAGACTGATCAAGAGCATGGGGTTGCACCTTGGTGGGGTTCTTGGGACCACATGTGGAGGAATCCCCTCTCCTGCTCCCCCATTTCCTTGGCGCCTCTCATCTGCAGACAGACACCAAAGAGGGTCTGAAATCTGGGTCTGTGTAGAACAACAGCACTAGGGACAGGAGCTAGCACTAGTAACCTGTTCCCCTTGCCTGAGGTCCTTAGCTGCCACCCAGCTAGTCTAGGCTGAGGAGAATCTCATTAGCTGGGCCTCTTCTTCCAGAAGTCATAAATCAAAGTGTTATGGTCTCAACCCCAACTGGCACCACAATGTAATTTACTTTTAAGCAGACAAATGAGTATTTTGTATAAAAATCGTTCTCCTTTAAATATTAAGGGGGTGGGGGCTTTTCCATTTTCTTCCATGTGACTTTTATTATGTCTTTAGGGCAAAGACTTCCAATTTCAGGATGGAAATCAATGAGAAACATGATCGAATTTCAGAAACATGGTGTTAGAGCCCACGGTTTTGAACTGTGTCCAGAATTCCAAAGGCTGTGTTTATCTGTCTCCACGACACTCACTGGCTTTCTGAGCTCACTGAAGGACAGAGACACCTTGAGATAAGTGCATTTCTTTGTAACCACATCTGTGACTCGTGGTGAAGAATGAATGAACCCAGCTCAAGCAGAGAAAGAGAGAGAGAGAGAGAGAGAGAGAGAGAGGCTCTGACCATTTAAACTTGGGAGTCTTAAGGGGTCAAGAAAACAGTCCAGAGTGTCTGGGAGATGGGCCGGTAAGTGAGAAAATGGAAGTGATCCTCACAGGACAACGTTTCTCTCAAAATCAAAGTTCTGAACAGAGGACAGGGAAGGTCAGATGTCTTGTTTGCAGCCAGTTATGAGTAAAAGGCAAATGCTCCCTGAATTGTTGGTACTCACTGCTCCTCACCTTGATAAAGTTTTGAAATTTCAAACCCATAAGCTTTTAGGAGACATCTTACTATAGAAAGTGGGGAAAGAGAGGAGACACTTCTCCAGAAAGTGCCATGGCCCTCCTCTCTGTAAAGCAGGATTTCAGATGTGTTTTGCTTCTTGACAGTTCTGTCCCTCTCATTCTCCCAAAACCACACTCGGAGCTCACATCAAGACCCAAGTCCTGCCTTCTCCCTTGCGCCCCCTTCTGCCTGCCCACACCTTTGTCTGGCATCATTTTCCGATATCCTGCATATTTCTTGTCAGACTTTGGGATCTTCAGCTTAAACTTTCCTCTCCAGTCCCACCAGTTCTTCAGAGTTCTGAGAAGCTTCCGAGTCCCTCTAGAATTCTAAGGGGACGTAGTCTCTGGAAATCCCTGCCAAGACATGGTAGGAAATGTGCTATCTGGCTCGCTCCTCATTAGGATCTGGTACTAAAGAACAGTATTCCACTGAGGCCTCAGGACTTGCAGGGCAACCCTGGCCTTCAGCTCTGGGCTCTGACCTTCAGTCTCAGGACAGCTCTGGCTTCCTGGTTAGAGCAACCTATCCTCTCTGCCTACGTCTCTAAACCCTTACCCTACCTATGGGCACAGCCCCATCATAAAAAATCCCGTTGTTTATTTGTCGTTGCTCCTAGACCCCGACTCCTATCAAGATAGTCGTTTCCCTGTCTTTACTTCCCCTCTTCAGCTGGAGCAGCTCAAAACACAGAGTACCCCAGGCAGGGAATCTGACAGGCAGAATGCACAAATACCAGCAAGAGTGTGACTGGCTTTTGTTTTCAAAAGCCTCAGAACCCAGAAATGGGGAAGGGTGTGAAGCAAGACAAAAAGCAAGCAAGCAAGCAAACAAACAAACAAATACCTAAGTACGGGCATGGGACAGTGGGAAGGGTGCCTATCACCTTTCCTGAGAAATGGGGATCAATGAGAAGAGGGAATGAGATAGAAAGACAAGGGGAAGCTCTTGGGTTTCTCAGCAGAAAGAAAGAGTTGGGAAGACCTCCAATGGAAAATAAAAACATAGGGTGCTGAGGGGTGGGGGGCTAGGCAGCCTTAGACCTCACACTTTCCAGGTGGGGCAGCAGGCAGAGAACAGAGTGGTCACTTGTGAGGGAGTGGTTGTGCTTAGAAAATAGTACGTCTCTCAGTAGTGTGCTAGGTAGGAGGTGGGTGTGGGTGAATGGTGTTGGGAGGGTAACTCAGCATTGGATGGAAGTGACTAGCTTCTATGGGAACTTCTCAGAACCTCGACATCACCCCTAATGATTTTTTACCAAATTGGATATAAGTGTGGCCCCAAGGAAGCTGTGGTCGTGTCTATTCTAGAGAGCACTGGAGCTAAAGGACACCTGTACTGTCCTTATCTGCCACTCCAGGCAGACACAAGAGGAAAGGAGTTCTTCTGTGTCCTACTTCCCAGCCTCCAACTCACTATCAAGACCCCATGGTGCTACAGACTCCAAGGTTAAGCCTCTGCCCCTCTAGAATCTGGGCTGCTATGACTGCCTTGGACAACAGATTACAGTGATACAGTGTGTGGCCACCTGGGACATCTTCATCGACCACTAAGTGGGTTTAGGAGACACACTGTTGAGTGTATGTTTGGGGGTGTATCCAGAGCCTTTTAACTAAGGAGGAGAGACCTGCCCTGACTGTGGGCAGCACCATCCCTTAGGCTAGGATTCTGGACTGAGGAAGGACCAAGAAGAACGTGAACAGAGTCCCAGCGATCATCTCTCTCTGCTTCCTGATTGGGCACACAAGTGACCAATCACTTCCTGTCTGCACTACCTCTCCTTCCCAAGCGCAGTGACTGTGTCCTATTAAACAACAGGTCAAAACAACGCTTCCACCCTCAACTTGCTTCTTGCCATGTATTGGATGTAGCATTGAGAAAACACACTGGTTATGGGTTTGGCCATTTAAAGGGAATTAGTGACTTCTGTGCTGGTCTCTTGGAGTCCAGAATTGCTACATAAAAAGCCAGAATGTAAAACTGGAGCAATTCCCTGGAGACCGGGCAATACAGCTTCTTGGTTGTCCCTGGCAAAGTATCAGACATGTGACCGTCTTGCACAGTGTAATGTACGTGAGACCCAACTGTTTCTCCCTGTATGACACCAATAATGTCACATGGACCAGAGGTATCACTCAACTGTGCTCTGCCCACAGTTCTGACCACTCATCTACAATAGACATTCTTCAGAGGCATTTAAACTTACAGTGACAAGGAACTGAGACTGTCTTCCATGGGTGGCCCCTGAGCAGACACCAGCTGAAAGGAAATGTGGGAAATATAGGCTATCGGAACAGCCCAGGGTATCATAACTACTTGAGATGTAGTCAGTTCTACCCTCTCTTGGAGGTAAGTTGCAGAGAAATTGCAGTTGGCTCTTCCTACATAGCCCAGGCTGGTTTGGAACCAGCCAAAGGACTGAGAGTACAGTCATGTGCTGGTCTGCCCAGCCTCCAGTTCATTTCTTGCATACGTAGTGCATGCATTGAGATTCTTCCTGGGGAAACAGGCGAGATGCTCTTCGTGTATGCACTCATTCACTACAGTCGCGGCCCATGACCAGGTTCCTGGTGACTGCAAGACCTGAACTGGCCATGCCACTCAGAGTGAGGCTGCTTCGGCGGCTTCAGGAAGGCAAGATGGCTGAGGTCTCAGCCTTGTCAAATGAGGACCATTAGGGCCAGACCTGCTCTGCCCTCTTCTTCCTGTCTCTCCCACCAGATCTTACCCCCACTCTTCGGGTCTCCATGTCCTTTCCAGAGCTGTTGTGGAAAGAATCTACAAGCTTTCTTCTGAGGACAGATGTTTTAAAAAATCTCCTGCCCTGTGGCAAAACCATCGGTCAATGAGCAAGATGACTGATGGGTCTGTGAGGAATGTTTCTAGAATAAGATCTTTCCCCACAGCAGGAATGCGGTAATTAAACTTTGTTACAGTTGGGAGAACAAAGTTTCCCCAAGCAGACTGTCGGTTCCGAGCCCAGTGGAAATAAGGTCACAAATCCAGGCAGGCATCATGCCAGCTCTTCTCACAGGGAAAGCCAAGTCTGCCTTCTACTCGGACACATCGAGACCAGACTGGGCACCTGCACCTGGGGGAGGAAATCATCTGCAGAGCTTCCAGTGTTCCTGACAGCCTGTATTTTCCTGTAGAACCTGCTGTCCTGCCCAGCAGACATAGGAACTGCCGTCAAATGGCCCTGGACTGCTTAGGTGTTGGTTGAACAAGTGTGACTTTAACCATAGTGCAGTGGGAGCAGGGGAGAGATTGATGCAATTACCAAACTCATTATTCAATAATCTTTTACTCAGCTAACTTAAGGATTCTTATTTTTGTGAATATCACTGAAATAAAGTTGACCTCAGCTGCTCACGTTTGAACTGTTCTGAGCTTTCATTGGGCACACTCAGGAGACAGGACTTTATGAGCACGTGGTGACTGGAGTTTCAAAGCAGGAAGTCATGACCCTATCAAAGGGAAACTTTCTTGCTGTAGTCTGAAAACACACAAGGGAAAGTTCTTTTCACACCATTAACCAGGTATTTTTAATGCAAGGCATGGACCTAAATGTGAACTCACAGACTCTTAGATCACCATGCAATTTAGTTACTGTTGCAATCTCTGCCAACTAAGGGCTAAGTTAGTTTGGCCACAGATGGACTTGAATTATGTCCAGACCCTGGACATAAAGGTAAATTGTGGACAGTATCTGCAAAGGAAAGAGTAATGAAGAAATCCAGCAGCAGCTGGAGCGAGTGCTTTGTTTTAAGTAATATGTTTTACCCTCATTAAATGCATTAATATTCATGAGTAACAGATTATATACATATAAATTTCCTACTGTAATGACCCAGATCCAGCTAGCCCTCCCCTTTTCTAATAGATACTCATCATCAATGTACAGCATGATTTTATTATGACTAGAATAGTGCTGTGTGCAATTTATGAATGTATTATCTCTTCATGAGCCTGTGATCTGAGTTCCACCTGAGTCTTAGCTATCTTTTGCCCTCTGGGGTGTTACCATAGATTTGAAGCACAGTACCTGGAACATAGTTGATGCTCAGCAACATTCAACAAATGGGATAATGGTGCTCAGGTGATGCCTGGAGCCACCATGGGATAATGATGTTCAGGTGATACCTGGAGCCACCATGGGATAATGATGTTCAGGTAATGCCTGGAGCCACCATGGGATAACAGTGGTCAGGTGATGCCTGGAGCCACCATGGGATAATGGTGCTCAGGTGATACCTGGAGTCACCATGTGATAACGGTGCTCAAGTGATGCCTGGAGCCACCATGTGATAACGGTACTCAGGTGATGGCTGGAGCCACCATGTGATAACGGTGCTCAGGTGATGCCTGGAACCACCATGGGATAATGGTGCTCAGGTGATGCCTGAAGCCATTTGGGGATAACGGTGCTCAAGTGATGCCTGAGGCCACCATGGGATAATGATGTTCAGGTGATGCCTGAGGCCACCATGGGATAACGGTGCTCAGGTGATGTCATGGTATAATGATGTTCAGGTGATGCCTGGAGCCACCATGGGATAATGGTGCTCAGGTGATGCCTAGAGCCACCATGGGATAAGGGTGCTCAGGTGATGCCTTGGGATAATGGTGACCCATGACAAGATGCCAAATACCAAGTCCAGTTGCCATCCCTTTTGGGTAGTGTGGGGAAAATCATGGGCCCAGATCTTTCCTCTCCGTCTCTCATGGCAGTTCTCCCATGCCCTTCCTAATTCTGCCTTTCTGGAGCTCCCACCTCTACACTCCCGTGAGGGGTCCCTAGAAGTGGGTGGAGGCAAGCCTCACTCTTCATTCCTTCATTGCCTCAGCTGTGTGCTCTCGAGTCCCCAAAAGCCTAATAAGGTCTAAAATTCTGGCAGATTGGCTCTCCAGAATCCACACCTATGCCTGGAAGCTCTAGGAAGGCAGGGACTGTCCCTTACGCCTCTGTTTATTGCGCAGGTATGAGGTGGAGTCGTTCAGAGTGGTGTCAGAGAGGGCACCCAGAAGTTGTATAACCCTGTTCTCTCATCTGTAAAATGGGCCCATCAGGTTGGTTTTTCCCTCAGGGTATTTTAGTGACATGAGCAGAGCTGAGGTACATAAAGGAAGTAATGCATGCCAGGCAGGTCATAGATGTGTGAGTGCTAGTATCTCACTGTTCCAGCAGGGCACCCTTGAGTCTGACATCAAAGGTCAGCACACAGGACCTTTAACCTCCTGCCCAGCCCACTGCTTTTCTCCTTAGGTTGCTTTTCCCCATGTCTGGCTACCTCATGTAGAATCTAGTGGTGTCAGGTCTCCTATGCTTGGTCCTCTGGAATCCCCCTTCTCCCAGCACAACCAGCTCAGCAGTGAAAGGCAGAGACTTTACCCTATCCTTTGTGCCTTGCTTTTGCCCCTCCTCCCCCGCTGCCAGCCTGCTCCCATCGCTCACCCTGACAGCCACAAACGCCTATTTATTTGTCGACTAACTTCCTGGTGGTTTAATATCCCCTTGAATTACTGTACAATCTCTTTCGAGTTATATTTGATTATTTTTCACATTTAAAAACATGAACATACTTACCCAACAATGGCACGTGCTGCTACGGTCAGGAATAAAAAAAGTACATATGCATCTCAAGAAGGTAGTCAGTCCCTGGGAATTATGTCTCTGGCATGGAGGGAGATCGCAGTGATAGGTGCCATATAAATGCATATGAGACAATAAATAGTTACAAAGGGAGAGGATGCTGAATAATTAATCCGCCGCCTCTCCAGGAACGTTCTTTATAAATCTGTCCCTGGCGTTCATTTGTTTTTTTACGGAAGCAAATATTTAAAAGTGAAGAATAAGTAATGTCCAGGAAGGAGACATAAAAAGAAAAAAGTCAGTGGGGGGAGGTAGAAGATTATAGATGGCGAGGGCTCTGAGACTGCTGTAGCATCCACGGATGCCATTTGCTAAGGAGGTGAGGTGGGGAGAGGAAGGATGTCTTGTTAAGGGGAGAGCGCTGGATTGGTGACTGATCCGAGCACTTGGCATCCCGCTCGGTTCATATTATAGACTGCTTACCTGGACCCAGCTCTATATGGAGCTGGAGAAAGACAAACCTCCAGGGACATATTCATAAGGGTCTAGAACCCATATCCCTACCCCTGAGGAAATGGATCTTTGAGGAACTCGGGATAAGATTAAGATTTATTGAGACCCAGGTCATATTTAGGTTCAGATTTGTACCCCTCTCTGTGACAGGCACTTACTGCCTCTGCAAGTAAGTCACTTGTGTCTCCACAGTCCTGTCAGATGGTCCTGTCCTGTAAGCCCTAGAAGAAACTGTAGCCCACAGTCTCTAACAGTATCCGAGTCTTATGTTCTCTCTCTCTCTCTCTCTCTCTCTCTCTCTCTCTCTCTCTCTCTCTCTCTC
>JAQHUG010000037.1:6218108-6252445 GCA_028555095.1 Dicrostonyx torquatus
AGAGACCAGCTTAAGCCCTTCTAATGTTTCCTTCAAGTTCAACTCTCCCTCCTCCTTTCTCTACTTGTCCTAAATACCAGTGATGAAAGTTTCTACTCAAAAGCATCCAACCAAGCTTCTTGGGTCAGTCATGTTCACCTTAGTGAGAGATGTGCTTTTCTCTTTGTGTATTTCAGATTCACACTGAAAAAGAGCAGACACATACTTTTAGCAGCTGCTGCTTCTCTTTCTCTCTCTCTCTCTCTCTGTGCATGTATGTGTGCACGTGCATGTGCACATGCATGCACATGTGCACATGCATGCACAAACACACACACGTGCAAGCCAGTGATGGATGTCAGGTATTCCTCAGTTACGTCACACTTTTAAAGCAGGGTTTTTCACTGAACCTGGAGCTCATGAGTTCAGCTGGATTCAGTTAGCAAACTGCAGGGATTTTCCAGTTTCTGCCTCCCCAGCAATGGGAATGCGACTGGATGCAGTTGTGCCTGGCTTTTTACACAGGTAATGGGGATCCCAACCCAGGATGTCACGCTTGTGTGACCAGTGCTTTGCTGACTGAGCGATCTCCTGAGTCGCTGTGACTTTTCTTTCTATTAATGATGTTTTGGCAGCATAAGTTTAAAGTTTTGATGAAATATGATTTATAAGTAGTCTTAGGGTGCAACTACTTAAGAAAACATGTTGTTGACATTTGTTTTTAAAGTTAGCCTTCTCTGAGCGTTTGTCCAAGAGGAGTAAAAAGGCACTTGTCCACAGAAGCCCCATGCACAAATGTCACAGTAGCTCTTTCTGTAGTGCTTCAAAATGGTACAGCCTGAATGTCCATGATGAGGTGAATGGGCAGAGGAACTATGGTGTGTCCACAAAATGGGACACTGTGGGAAGCAGCCATATGTAAGACTGACCTCAGAACATGTTAGTAACTTAGCTGGCCGGGAGGGTTGGAGAAACTGGTTGCACTGAACAATGGAGACACAGAAAACTCTAGAGATTACCAGGTCTACAGTGACAACAGAAATGGCAGCATTTACCTGTGTGGGAGGGATGGAGACGGTAGAAATGGGTAGGAAGAAACTTTGGGTGTTTTCTTGTCATGAGTTTGGTCTTATGACAAAGCAAGTAACATTGTATACTTTAGCAAGTACAGGTTTACAACAATTCAATTAGATCTCATTTATTTATTTCTTTTTTAACAGGAGTTTGATTTTTGATTGCTGTTAGAATTTGTTTTCTTTATTAGTTATGTGCCCACATATCTCTAGGGGGTATTTGCATCAATGTACACAAGTGTGCAGGTGTCCACAGAGGCCAGAGTGCATTGAGTACCTTGGAGTTGAAGTGACAGCATTTATGACTCTCCTGATGTGGTACTGGTAGGTACTGTTGGTGAATTCCAGTCCCCAACAGAGCAGTAAGTAAGGGCTGTTAATCTTTAAGCCACTCTCCAGCCCTGGGACTTTGAGGAAAGGCTTTACAGGAAAGGCACTTCAATATATAACCTTTAGGAGTTCTTAAAATCCCATTTTCTCTCCTTTGATTTCATTTCATTTTCCAGCTACTGTGGAGCCATGAACACAAAGTATGCTCCAAATTCTCAGCCTCTGAACCTCTTCTGGCTCTTTCTCTCACTCTCATCTTCTCCTAGCACCACCATCACCAAGGCCACCATGATGACGACCACCAATAATACCACCACCACCACCATCACCATCAGCATCTTCATCATAATCATCACCACCACCAACACCACCAACACCAACAGCAGCAATACCATCATAATCATCACCAGCATCATCATCATAATTATCATTATTATCACCACCATCACCACCACCAACAGCAACAATACCATCATTATCATCACTATCATTATCATAATCATCACCACCATTGCCATCAACATCATCACCACCCCATCCCTGCCCATTATCAGTAGTACTTTGAAGTCTGATTCACTTTACAATGAACTGATTAGAGATAGCATTTCCACTTAGATGTGTTAAGAATGTAGGCAGGGGGCAGTCTGAGTGACTTTTATGCATCAAGTGATAGTCATACCTTGGTGAAGTTGACAGCTCCTCCTTATTACTCTTCAGACTAACTGTGCCTCTGTGGCTTCTGTCTCAGGCTTCCTTCATCCCACCCATCCCTTTCCTGGTTTGTCCATCAGAAAAGAAATGCAGAGACATCTCCTCACCTTTCTCCTGGCTCTCTCTAACTTCCCTGCTTCCTGGAAGCAGTTGTACCCGCCAGTTATGACAGGTTCCTGGGGTGAGGGAGGGGTGTATGCTCAGCAAGGCAGGGCATTCACAAACACAGTGTCATAGGGTGGACACTCCTTCCCCTCTCCATCCCTCTTCCCCTTTTGAACCCAGGATCACCCACACACCAGGCAAGTGCTCTACCACTAAACCATACCCTCAGCCTACTGCTTCTTAATGGTTATTCTCAGGAATTTACCTGTAAGTACTTGACAGTGATATTGTTGGCTCACTTTGGGTCATGTTCAACTTTTCTAGGCATCGTTAAAATATTTTACAAAAGGCACATACCAATTTACTTTCCATTGCGTATATATGTATATGTATGTATGTATGTATATGCTCTTAATCTATATTCTTAATGACTCTTCATTAAATTTCTTAGTTCTTGTCAGGAGGATGACTGTAAAACTGTGACTCACTAATATAATTAATATCTTAGAGTATTTTTAGGTTGTAGTGCCCTGTTCCCTAGTCCCTGCACACACTCCCCAACATTACACTCTGTATCAGAGAGGTGCTTTTGCTACAATTGAGCCTATAATCATCCCCACAAAAGTCATGGTTTGCAGCAGCTCTTTCTCAGTATGTCACACTCTGTGGACCACCATTGTGATGATACAGAGCAGAGCTTTCTTGCCTCTGCATCTCTCATGCTCTGCCCATTCTCCCCTCCTTTCCAATAATCTGATGATTTCTAGTCTTTCTATTGTCTCCGTTTTGTCTTTTTCAGGCTGCTGTGTAGTTGTAGTTGGAGCAGAGAGGGTGTGTCTCTTCTGACTGGCTCCCTTTGTTTACAACGTGCAGTTAAGAGTCCTCTACATCTTTTCAGGCTCAACAGCTCATATCTGCGCTGAATGTTCCCATGTCGGGGTCGCCCATAGTTCATCCATCCACTCACTCACAGAAGGACATTTGGGGACTTTCAAAGAGTTTCAGTTATATATTTTTGTTTTGTTTTGTTTTTCGAGACAGGGTTTCTTTGTAGCTTTGAAGCCTGTCCTGGAACTAGCTCTTGTAGACCAGGCTGGCCTCAAACTCACAGAGATTCTCTTGCCTCTGCCTCCCAAATGCTGGGATTAAAGGCATGCGCCACCATCGCCCGGCTGGTTTCAGTTATGTATAAAGTTGCTGTAAGTAGCTACGTGCAGACGCTATTCATGGTTAAACATTTTAAGTTCACTGGGGTAAACATTAAGGAGCTGGTTTGCTGGGATTATGGGAAGTGGGTGCTGAACTTCCTAGGGAACTGGAAAATGCCTTCCAAAGTAGCTATGCAGGTCTGCATCTCTGTCACTGGATGACTCCCTATCACCTCAGAGCATCTCATCTCAGAGGTTCGGGCATCCTAAGAACTGTGTTGGTACCTCAGTTGCCTCGGTGCATCCCTTAGTGATGTAATGATTGAAACTCTTGCCTCACGCTTGCTCTCATCTGTATATCTTCTCTGGCGAGCTGTCTAGATCTTTCATTTGCATTTGAATTAAGTGACTTCTATTGTTGTTGAGTTTGAAGAGTTCTTTGTATGTTGGAAATGGCTTTTAAGTAGATGTGCTTTCTGCAAATGTCTTCTCCCAACCTATGCTTGGTCTTCTTGTGTCTTCTCAGAAGCTCTTCAATGTTAATGGCATCCCACTTACAAACTTCCTTAGATTTTGCTCTGGTTTTGTAGCTAGAAAGACACTGCTCTACTCAAGGTCACTTACATTTCCTCTTTTGTTACCTTCTGGGAGATTTTCGTTCTAAACTTCACATTTAGGTTTCTAAGTCTGTGATCCATTTGGAGTTAATTGTTGTGGGGTGAGTGAAATCTGTGTCTAGATTCATTTTTTTCTGCATGTAGAAGTTCTCACTTATAAACACAGCATGTCTCCTCATTAATTCAGCATTTGACGGCTTTCCTCAAGTCGACTGTGTCAGATTTACACTTTCATATTTTGGGGTGCTGCTATAAGTGGTAAGGGGTCCCACATGTTCATTCTTGGTGCATAGACAAGCAAATTGGCTTGGAGGTCTTCGTCTGTTGACTTGCAACCTTGCTATCACCATTTTTGCTTCTTCCTTCAGATTATGTTCCAAAGATAACCACATCCTCTGTGAGGAGTGATGGCTGCGATTTCTCCTTTGCACCCTCCTTTTTCTTATTCCCTCCTGCATTACACTGGCCAGGTTTCCGACACAGTGTGGGAAACGAGTGGTGAGGAGGGACAGTTTTAAGTTGCTCTCAACCTTGGCAGGAGAGCGTCTAGCTTCTCAATACAAATATGATTATAACCATGTTATAATTTTTAAATAGATTTTCTTTATCAGGCAAAAAAAACCACCTTCCTTATATTCCTAGCCTGTTGAGGTTTGTCATGAATAGATGTTGAATTTTTGTCAACTACTTTTTTCACATCTATTGATATATTTTTGTTATGTAGATGTGATAGACGGTATTAATGAGTTTTGATAGTTGAATCAGTTTTACACATTAGGAATAAGTCTCATTTTATTGAAGTGTATATTTCTTGCATTTTCTTAGATTCAGTTTATTACTGTTTTGTTATCTACCTGCCTGAAAGATACTGGACTGTAGTTTTCTGCTAATGCCCCTGTCTGGTTTTGGTGTTAAGGCAATGGAGACAACAGGAAATGTTTTTCCTTTTTAATATTCTGAAAAGGAACAGAGGAGCTTAATTTCTCCCTTAAGCAGTGGAATTAGCCAGACAACCCATCTAGGCTGGCTGTTTTCTGTTTTGCAAGGTTGCTTTTTGATTCAATTTCTTGACAGTTAAATGTTAATTCATGTTGGGCTTATCTTTGTACATGAGTTTTGACCTGTATCTTTTAACGAAGCAGTCCATTTCAGATAGTTTATATAATCTGCGGGCATGGAGCTATTTACAATACTTTCATCTTTATTATATGATGCGATCTGTAGAAAATCACATCTGATGCTATCAACCAATGTCTTTCCTCTCTTCTTCCCTGCTTCCTGGGCTGTAGGCTTACTGATTTTACTAACCTCTTCAAAGAATCAGCTTTGGATTTTATTAATTTTCTCATGTTAACTTCCTGTTTCCAATTTACCTGATGTATGATCTAATTTTTATTAGCTCTTTCTGCTTTTTTAGATTATTGATATTTAATTATTTTTCCTAAGCCACACTCAATGTTACAAATTCTCTTCAAATCATCCTTTACTGTGCCGTAAGCATTTTTATAACTTGTGTTTTCATCTCACTTTAGCTCAAAACAGCGGCAAATTTCTCCTGAGACTTGCTTTTGGACCCAGCTGTTATTCGGCAAAGTGTTGTTTAATCTCTGAGCATTTAGGGATCTTCCAGGATTTCTCTGCTATTGATTTTTAGTTTAATTCTAGGCTGGTATGGGAACAGACGTGATATGATTTATATTCTTTTAAATGCGTCAAGATGTGTCTTAAGGCCCAGAATGTGACCTCATGCCTGTTTCATATGAGTGGGAGGAGCGTGAAGTCTGTTCGTGTGAGGCCAGTGGTCCCTGGCAGTCCATTGCACCCAGCTGGGTGACAGCATCATTCAATTCTACCGCACCCCTCTCTGGTTTCTCTTAGGGATCTGTCCATTTGTGGGAGACAGATGTTAAAGTTTCCAACTGGAATAGTGGGTTTGCTGCTTCTCATGTTATCCACTTCCACCTCATGCATTTTGGTGCTCTGTTGTTAGGCACACTTCCTCAATGAGCATCTGTCTTTGTCTTCTTTGTCTGCCGAGCCTTCATTATCATGCACACTGCCTTTTATCTCTGATAACTTCCCCTAGTTGGTCTGAAATTTACATGGAGCCACCACTGCTTTCTTGGACCACTGTTGACGGGATGCCACCTTTGCTCTTTGTCCTCTTTAATCTCCATACAAAGCCAGGTTGGAGGCTTGTTTGTGACCTGGTAATGGAGAGGGTCCTCCCTAACATGCTCTCAGAGATATGAATGTCCCATGAGGACCGAAGGGTCTAATGTTTGATGGTCTAATGCCCACACCTTGAGGAATACTGGCCCATGGCTTCATGTCACTAGAGTCAGTGATAGAAGCCTTGGGTCAAATATAACAATCACAATGGCCTTGCAGCCAGAAAGACCACTGCTGCCTTTTCCTAAGGGAGCTGTGCAGAAGGGCTGAGCTTGGCTCAGGTCTTCATAGCCAACCACTAGCGCTTGGAGACCCTGTTCACACCTGAGGCCTGAGCTCTTCCTTCTCTTATCCCTAGCGCTGGATCCTGTTAATCTATAATCACTGCTGAGAGGCTCCCAAAGAACTGTTTAAGGTTTAAGGGCAACGTCCCAAACTGTAGGCTTTAAAGAGCCCTTGGGAACAGTAATGGATGTGTCCCCTTCCCTTAAAATATGAGGAAAAGAATTTGCACAGTGCTTTAAGGAAGTTTCCCTTCCCTTTTATGCAAAATACATCTCTGGTCTGCCTCTGGTCCACACCAGGGTCATGAACCTGTTGTTCACAGAGAACATATGTTGAAAGATGGGTTAAACCCACTTCTGGAAAGTTGGAGAAAGCCTGGGTCACACATACACACACACACACACATCTGGATACTCCTTGTGCCTAGAAGGTGCACCTTATGCCTCTGACATTTCAGTGTCAGCGATCAAATGTCACATGGAAACTTGGCTCTACAAAATACACCATAGTTCAACCCCCTCTCCCGCTCCCACACTGGTAACCAGAGCCTAAAGCTTGTCCCGACTCATTGGAACCTTGGCGTGAGGTGATGGGTGAGGAAGGTGGTGGAGAGGGAGACAGAACCTGGAGGGAGTGACATGGCTGGTGGGATGTCATGAGTTTGGAGACGGCTGAGGCTGCATGCCATTGAGGATGAGGGCCTTCCAGAGCAGGGCTGATGAGGCCTCAGACAATGTCCTGTCCCCTCCGTTCCATGCCAGGAGGTCTCAGCCACCTGCAGCTGCCCAAAGAAGCTCCTCAGAGTCAATGTGGTGGATTGTGAGTAGATGCCGTACCCCCAGTGGAGCAGGCAGCCCAGTGCAAGCCACATGCACAGACATTGGGGCCAAGTACTAGAGGCCACCAGCCATCCCTCTGTCTCCCCAAGCCAAGGCCAGGGACTCTCAGTGGGACCACCTAGGCTTAGCATCACCTTCCAGGTCCAGCGATATCTCCCCTGGGACAGAAGCCCATATTGACACTCGCCCCAGCAAAGTTGAGATACTATGAAGCAATGGTGTCTTACTGTGGCGACTTGGGCTCCCACACCGCCAAATGTGGCATCACACAGCCCTCTCGACTGCTCGAACCTGACTTACCTGCAAGAGAGAACACAGAAGGGTGACAGCCACATCCCTCTGGGACCAGCACAGCCTCTGGAGTTCATTTGGTGCAACCCCTTGAATCTAAACTAATTTGGATTTGGCAGAGCTCTCCCCATCAGGGCAGGGGCCAAGCAGGGGCTGTCCCATGTTTCTCTACATCCTGACATTGACCAAGTCAACAGCCCGAGAGCAATATCATGAGACACCAGGGCAGGGTCAGAAAGAGGCTCTCCCCAGGGTACAGGGCAACAGTCATTGGGTAGAGGGAACCAAACAATCACAGGAAGAAGGTGTTTCTGGAGATCTAAGAAGTAGGGATGCATCTGGTTTGATTGGGGCTTTTTGGGGAGGGAATATCAATACCAAGGTAGATTCACTTTTTAGTAACAAGCCATTGCTGAGTTTTAAAAATCCTCTGCATAAGTACAAGCCAAAAGGAATGAGCAACACTGGGTGGCGTTTAGTCTTCCTTTGAAAGACAATCCTTGCCCCACTTGCTCAGGGACAGTCTCAGTCCATCCTATGCCAGGCTTACCTTTTCCTTTGTTTCCTCTTGTCGGAGGTCCCCAGGCTGAGCTTCACAGTTCTCAAGCTTAGAGAGTGTTGGGATACTACAAAAGACGGAGCTGAGGATTCTTCATAACAAACCTTTCCCAGTGAGCAGATATGCCTGGTGCACACTGGGAGATTTTAGCAAACCATGCCCCTCATATTATAGTCCATTCCTTGTGTGTATGTAGAATAATGACTCTCTTCTGTTGTCATAATCTCTGAGAGCTGGTAGAATAAGTTCTCTATCCACCGTCTGCTCTATATGACTCACTTTAAGTCAATATAGCTGCCTGGAATTTGGGAATGCTATCCATCATGCAGGGATACAGAGTCAAAACTGTAAGACAAATGCCCTCAATTCAAGATGGCGGCTCTGGTACATAGTCACTTAGATTTAATCACAGTCCCACAACTTGTTAATAGCTCTCTTACACCATGCTGGCTTAGGCAGTGCTCTTTCCTGAATGCCTCCATACACTGTTGATATGCTAATAAACATCATGATTCTCTGCCCACCACATCCTGGCTATTGGACCATGGTCTGTGTCTCATACGATGAATCTGGTTTTCATACCAACTACACAGTCTCTTTTGGCACCACTCTGTCCCCCAGTTCCATAACGAATCTGTCAACGAGTCCTGTTGATCCCATTTCCTGGAATTCTCTGGAATGGACTACTGCTAGCTTTACTCCAGCTCCTGACTGGGGAAATGGTTGCCTAGCAACCATCTTGGACCATGAAATACAGCCATGGATAATGCCCGCAGATGACGGAAGAACCCAAGATCTCAAGAAGTTGCTGCACCAGATCAGTACCAACCACTGATGGTTATGTGTGAGAGGAACAAACTTCTATACTCCCCGAAACAACGTTGTCAAGGGAGAGGAGGTTTGGCTATGCACCGCTAAACATCGTCCACCCGAGTCACTAAGGCACAGAAAGGGATCTGACCCATAAATAGGAGCCGGCTGCTAAGACACGCCTGACTTCTTGGTTTAGTGTGACTGGAGGCCTGAGATAGGAGGGTGGAAGGCTCCACAGGTGAGATGGAACCACAGGATGGGCAACCTCGGAAGCCTCAGGTGGCTCAACGATTAACACTGCCCAGAGCACAAACCCTGTCCATCCACCTGGATGCCTAGCAAGGTTCCATCACTGGCCAAGGCAATTGAGGGGGTTAGGTAAGAATGGCCCCCCATAGGCTCAGACAAATTTGAATGCATAGTCACTGGGGAGTAGCACTCCTGAGATGATGAAGAGGTGTGGCCTTGATGGAAGAAGTATGCCACTTGGGGTGGGCTTTAGGGTTTCAGAAACCCAAGTCAGTCTGTTTCTTTTCCTGCTGCGTATGGATCTAGATGTAGAACTTTCAGCTACTTCTCCAGCACCATGTCTGCCTGCAAGCTGCCATGCTCCCGGCCATGATGATAATGACTGAAACTGTAAGCCAGCCCCAAGTAACTGTTTTCCTTTATAGGAGTTGCCATAGTCATGGTGTCTCTTCATAGCAACAGAACATGGGTGAAGACAGCAGCTTTAGATAGTGGAGGAGATAGGATCCACACGTAGGAAGAAGTCTGGCTCTCAAGTCCTGCCCTCAACGGCTAACAACCTGGAAGAGTGTTTTGGTTTTTTTTCCTTATTTTTTCCTTCTGGGGCCTGGGAGATGGTTCCGTGTGTAAAAGCACTTGCGATGTGTGCCTGAGCACCTGAGTTTAAGCCCCAGAACTCACTGTGGAAGGAGAGAGAAAGCTGTCAAAATTTGTGCTCTGGCCTCCATATGGGTGCCATGGCAACAGATCCCCCTCACTAATAACAGCCAAACATTTAAGAGGACTCCAACAGATGGATGTTTATATGCAGCAGTGATTTATGAAGTGCCAATTCTATTTAAAAATTGACTCTCATTTACAAGACAGAACTCCTAATAGGGCCAACTCTTAAGCTTTTGTTTTTGGTGTAGTGTGGATGAGGTTACTCAAGTCGACCCTAGACGGCTGTCACCAGTCATTGCTCGAGAAACACAGTTGGCTGTCAGTTTGAAAGGAATTAAAGATCGTCTGAGCAGAAGGCTCTGGGTTTCTTATGATGTCAGTGGCAGCATCAACCACGGACACAGACCTCAGCTGAAGAGAATCTCGGGTGGAATCTTGTGAAGAAACAGAAGGATGGCAGCTGCCGCACAGGTATTGGACCCCGGAGAAACCTGGCTTGTTCCTGACGGAGATCCTCTGTGCCCGAGCCTCAGTGCCTTCTCTAGGCTGCTGCTGCCCTCTGCTGGTCATTACTGGACTTGGCGCATGTCTAGCTGAGCAGGGTGTTGGAAGCCAAGGGACAGATTTCTTGGAAGCTCCCCGGGTGCTTCCTTAGGGGACATGACACCTACAGGCCCTGTCATCCTAGTATGCATGAGTTGTCAGGGGCTGAAGGAAGAGGACGGTTTATGTATAGTCTGTCTCTACTACTTTGGGCACCAGGACCGGGATGAAAAGCATATTGGAGGGGTTGACCAATGGGAGGAGGAGGGAGGCATAGGAGAGGTGCCCAGAGCACTTCGTTGTCACCTTTAACTTCAACCTCTACACACAGAGCAATGGTTGCTAATAAGGGTTTCAGAATCTGCCACTCAGAATAGCAAAATAGCCTCTTTCCCATTGCTGTCAAGCCAAACTGCCTGATGCGTCCGGGCCTCTCACATTAAAGGTGTGAATTTGGGAGGGCTACCAGGTACTTCTGGAGGGGTTGCTCATCCTGTGTGCATTTGGAGCACTCCAGCTGGCAGTTGTGAAGAGAGGACTCCAGGACCCTAGGCATGTGGGCTAAGGCACAATCGAGCATCGGCACCAGGATTGCATAAAACCACCAGCAGACCAGAGACGCTTAGACCCTCCTCCCCACTCTCCTGACATGAAGTCACCTGGCTACCTCTCGTAGAATAGGTGGCCTTGGTCTTTGAGGCCTGTTAGTGGTCGTCTGCTTGATGTACACGCTGTAATCTGGGAGATCTCTGAGCCCAGCCTGCATCTCTCCTTGAAGACTGCACTGGCCATGGCTCCAGCATGTGAAGAGGCCCCGTGGTAGGGGTACGGAGTCACATTTCTGGGCTGTCAAAGAGGCCAAGGTGGACAGGGTGAAAGCAGTGAGCTGTGGGGAGGAGGTGCTGGGGAGTGTGGGTGTCAAGGAGAGCATGGGGCCTGTGCCTCTCACTCTGAGCGAGAGACAAAGTGTTAGAGGGCTCCTGAGCAGAGGTGGGCATGGGCTTTCTTGCTTGCCAGACACCCCATTGTCTATTGACTGAAGTTAGACCACACCCGAGCTTCTTAAACTGTGACTTGTGGCCCCATATGGAGGGCCATTGGTGAGTGAGGCAATCGCCCATGTATAGAAGTTTCTAAGCACAGAACAACCAAAGACAAATTCAAAATCAAACAGGTAATGGATCTGGTTGTTCCCAGCAGGCCCTGCCCATGTGTGCTGCAGGGAGAAGCAGGGGCTATGTAGAGGCCTGTGTTCTGAACACACGCTTACACTACGCGTGCTGCATGCCTCTCGAGATTACTGCCTGCTGCGAATTGCAATGGGTTTTTTCATACACAGTTTCTGCTTCATAGAAACATAATTGTTTGATTACAGGAAAAATGTCTTAATATTTTCCTACTGTCATTCCTCAGCATGTAAGTATCAATTTGGTATTATCTGTGGATTGTACTGTGTTAGAGTGCTTGATTTCAAAACTTGCTGTGCGAGTTGCGGCCGGAATATCTGAAACAAAAAGCATTCAGTGAATTTTGGCTGGTGCTTAGGAGAGAATTCTCAACAGTCTTCTGAAAGAACCCTACACAGACGTCTCCACTGTATAAATGTTTACGCTAAGGGATGTTCTCTGCACTCACGATGATAAAATAAAATGTGCCTGTCAAATCTCTAATGCGGTGTCCTGCAGTATTGACTACTCAGTCATGATTCAATTCTTTGTGTAAAAAAAAGAAGCACGTCTATCCCATTGGCATGCAAACTTGATTTCCTTTTTTAATACACGGTAAAGGGAACTGTATAGGAGATTTGTTTTGAAAAGAAGTGTACAATTATCAGTAAATGAGTTCTATAGCGATTTCATAGTGTGACTGTGAAACTCGTGGGTAAAAAGGAGTAATGCTTGAAGGATTTCAAGAAGCCCCAGGGTGAAAGGGAGTCGGGCAGGCACCATGGCAGAGGAAGTGATCTAGGGGGGAGAGTCAGGGGTGTGTGTGCACTGTGGTGGTTGCTTCTGGATGGGAAACCTTGCTGGATGCTGAGAGCGGGGAGAAAAGGACAGCTCTGGAGTGACACAGCTGGGCTGGAGGTTCCCGAGAGAACAACGTCCGCTTTCACTAAGGATGTGGCTGGGATGCACATAAAGTGTGGGCAGTGTGCCTGTTAAAGGGTTCTAATGCACTGTGTTTCCATTTCTGCTCATTTCACTCCATGTATATGTGGTCATTGTGCCCTCCTGGCTCTGTCCCTTTAAGACTTGATGTCAGATGGGTGGCCACATGCCTGTGAGCCTCAATCTTCCGATGGCCAAAGTGAGGTGATGGGGTGTGTGTGTCAAGAATGTTTGCAGAGCAGTAAGGCTCTGGGGAAATGCTCACACCTCACCTTCTGCCCCCTAAACACTCCTCTTGCCTGCGCTCTGGCTAGCACAGGATATGGGACCAGCAATTGGTCCTTCCTAACAAATGCAGATAAGCCTAAGATGAAAAGCACTCACTTGGAGGCCTGGGATGTGTGTCAGAGACCCTGTCAGTATGACCCTGGAGACACCATATTAGGGGAGCACTGGGGATAGCCCCTGTTCCAAGTTGAGAATCTGGGGTACCCCTTCTACCTCTTGGAGGGTTCGGACTACAAGGAGGAAAATGGCTGTGTGCAGGGGGTGTTCCAGGTGCTGACATGGGCATTGTCTGTTTGGTCAGAAGGTAAGGGGTCACCTCTGAAGAGGTAGTGTGAAGATATCTAAGAGACTCGGAGCTCTTGAAATATCAACCTTAATAAGTCTTCCAGATCCTCTTATATTAAAAAAGAAGCACAAGCAAAAGCAGAAACAGCAGCAGAAGGAGAAGAAAGAAAATAATAATAATAGTAGTAATAATAATAATAACGCCAGAGGGATGAAGAGACATGCTTAAGGTCACACAGCATATCACAGGGCTGGATTCCAAGCAGGTTATCTGACAGTTTGTGGCTTACAGATGACCGGCCAGTGCTGCAACTCCTAACAGAGATGCCTGAGGCAGTAACATGTCACACACCACACACAAACCACCTAAACACACACACACACACACCCCACACAAACCATATAAACACACACACACCACACAAACCACATAAACACACACTCACACCACATACACACACAGGCACACACACATAACATACACACACCACACAGTCACTTACCACACACTCACACCACAATACACCCCCCACCCCCCCACCCCCCCACACCACTCACATACACCACAGACACACACCTCACTCACACACACACCACCCACACCCACATCCACACGCACACTGTTTTCCCTCAGTATCCAAGGCAGTAGCAGCACGGTGCTCACACATGACCTAGGTTACTTGTCACTCAGGACAGAACAGGCATGCTCCGTCAGCAGCCATGGTATTGCATTGTTGAGGAGATGGTGATGCTGTTCCGGCCTCTGCACTGGCTGATCTGCCTGAGACACTCACTCCCTAAGATCCGAACCGCTCTCCTGAAGACCTGACTATAGAGCGTGGCATCTTTGGGTTTCTGTGGTGGGGGACAATTCTGTATTCTGTCAATCATGTTTTAAATAAATGCTGATTGGCCAGGCAGGAAGTATAGGCGGGTCAACCAGACAGGAAGTAGAGGCAGGGTGATGAGAATGTCTGGGAAGAAGGAAGCTCTCCCCACTCCTGCCCAGTCCACTGAAGAATCAGGATGTGAGCTGCCCCGCTGATAAAGGTACCGAGTCATGTGGCTAACATAGATAAGAACCATGGGTTAATATAAGTTACAAGAGCTAATAAGAAGCCTGAGCTAATGGGCCAATCAGTTTATAACCTAATGCAGACTCTCGGTGTGACTTTTTCTTTGGGGCTTGCCCGCTGTGGGGTACCAGGCGGGACAGAAACCCCAACAAGCAGGCCCTCATGTTACATTTCTGCAGGACCTGCTTGGTGGAGCCACTGACAGACTCAGTTACATTCTTGTTTCCTCGTCTATGTATTACTTCCACAGCCAGTAGGGTTCCCTCCCTAGAGCAGAGAATCAGCCTGCTCGAACCTGTCATGCTCTATGTGGACACCAGGTGGCGCCCCACACCGCCCCAAGTTCGTTGCTCCCTTTTTCCTTGTTAGAGCTTGTTGGGAGAGGCCTGATCTGCAAGTGACTTCCCCTCCAGGAGGATTTGGCTTTCCTGATTTCAATGGAGAATGACTCCACAGAACTCACAGAAGGAGAGGGAGCAGAAAGGACTATACCAGACTGAATCCAGGCACAGACCCCAAGCAGCTTCCATCCCATATCAGGGACGCTGTGGAGGGCTGTCCTGCACAGCAGCTGCTTTTTCGCTTGATCCACTGAGGTCAGGTGACCTGCCTGAGGCCACAGAGCCCTAAGTGCAGTGATGGGGTTCTAACATCAGCCTGATGGATTTCTTCCTCTGTAGCTGCTTGTCGGACCCAGTGACCACCTACCATCACCACCCCGGTGATCTGGGGAGGGGGGGAAGCATCTCTGAAGCTGGCCCCTCTGTGGCTAGGGCTCGAGGGAGGGGCTTGACACTTACTGGTTTTGGTTTCTGTCAGTCAGGTGTGGTCATTACTTCAGGTCACACATCTGCTAGTATAACAGACAGAGTCTTTGCACAGGATGAGAGGAGAGGCAGTGGGAGAGGCAGCTTGCCCAGGCTGCAATAGAACAGAACCGGCTTCCTCCTCCTCCAACTTCCCAGGTCTCCCTGCAGGCCAGGTCTTAGGCTTTGCAAGACAGGGAAGACACTGGGAGAGACTCAGGGGAGACACAGAGAGGGGAAAGTGCTGGTCACTGTAGTCTGCAGCCAGGTACTTGGGGAACATGTGAGTCTGTACCCACTGTGTTTATTCCCCTCTCCCTCTAGAAGCAGACACAGGCTCCAGGACCCCAGTACAGGTGTGTGCTGTCAATGTAGCTGCTCTTGTTAGGCAGGGGTGGGCTCTGAGCTGGGCTGGACTCCAGTGGAGTGGGGCTGGCTGCCTCCACTGTACCACACTGCCAGGGCCCTGAGGGTGGGCTGGGAAGGGGCGGTACACTCTGGCCTGTTGGAACGTCCCAAAAGATGATGGGTAGGACACACAGATGTGGCCAGCTGCCGAAGTACCAGCTCTAGCCTTTGCTATCACTGGGATTGCCCAGATGATGGAGAGGTGGTCTCCAGGCCCAGGACGGGATGTTCTGAAGCATAGAGCAGCACAGACTGTGCTGAGCACTGGAGTAAGATGGAGGGACTGCATCCCCAATGCGAGCCTGCTCCTTGCTACCTGGCTGCTCTGTAATGAGCCCCGTGAAGCACAACCTGGGGACCTGGGGTGCTGCGGGAAGACGATGACATCTGTGGGAGCTGGTTCTCTTTGTTCTCCCTGGGAAGCCCTGTCTCCTCAGCCTTCTCTCTGGAACTGGAGCTGTTTCTGAGAAACCCCACACACTGTTGGATGGAATAGAAGTGGACACAGTCATCACGGAGGACAAGCTGAAGGCCCCTTCAAAACCTAAAGGTGCATCTACCATGACCCAGCCACCTCACGATGAGCTTGTATCCTGAGGAAAGTCAGCCAGTGTGCCAGACACTTGTGAAGGATGTCTGTGCTCATGCCCACACTTCACAGCTAAGGCGTGTTACCAGCCCAGATGCCTGTCAACCCTTGGGGGGTAAATACAACGTGCTATATGTACATAATGAAATTCCTCGGCCATCAAGAGGAATGAAATTATCTCGTTGGAGCAAAGTGAGTAGACCTGGAGGCGGGGTCATCTACTTCCGCCCCTCTCTGCTGCACTCTCCTTTAGCCTGCGCAGGTGAGGAAAGGTAAGTAATGATGCCGTTTGCCTTTGCTCACCTGTGCAGACTAAAAAGAGGTGGCCCATCCACCTGAGCAGAGAGGAGTGGTCACTGGAGACAGGATCAGGGCGCATGAATGGAGGGTAAACGGAACCTGTGCACCCTCTGGTCAGGTGCTGAGTACCACACTAAGACACGCTAATGCATGCATAGTACATGCTATCCAAAACCTGTTTTGCTGAAAAGTTTTGATAGAGAGACTGTCAAAGGTTGGTCTCAAGATCTGGTGACCATTATGGTGTCATAGGGTTTTGTGTAGGGACAGCACCTCCCCTTACCATCTCCTAAGTGCCTGCTGTATACCAGGGACTTGATCTCCCTCCTGGGAGCTCCGACCTCACTGCACATGACACAGCTGCTTAGCCAGGTTGCTGACCAGCTAGGACTGGAGCCTGCTACAGACTGAGTTGTTGTCTTCTGTATGTGCAAGTTGACAGCCATTGTCACACCAAGGCGAGCACCTGCCCTGCTCATAGACGAGAAGCTCACAGAGGGAGGCCACCTGACTGCATTTGATCCTAACTCAGCGTCTCATCCTCTAACCCACACTAGCAGCTGCTGTCCTTTGCTCATGTCCTACCGTGGACAGGGAAAGGAAGCAACCTTCAGGGATGCTCTTGTCTGACCCCAGCACCAGCTTCCTCCAAGCCTCAGTTTCTGGGCCTGTGAGATGGGGCAAGATCAGACTCGGGAATGACATTTAAGACAGTCACAGTCTTGGAGTCTTTGCCTCCTCCTACCTCCTCACCACACTTCCTTCCCTACTGTGAAACTGTTTGCCCCTTCGGAGTACATTTTCCAGGATTGGTCCCCTGACCTTGTGACATGCCTCCCCTCTCCTGAGAGCCTGTTCATACTTCACACTTGCCCCTCTGATTAGAGACTTCTTGTCTCCTAGGCCTTGTCTCATCTTGGTTTCAAAACTGACAGTGGTTCTAAGCTAGGCAGTTTTCACCTGCTCCCTGTTTCTCTAACCTGGGCTGAGTAGAGGTACTTATGGGACTTAAACCAGTCCATAAGTCTCACTGCACTGAAGAGGAGAACAAGAACATACTGAAGAGCACTCAGCACTCTATCCGACCATTCGCCCTCCATCCATTCATCATTCATCCATCCATCTTCTATCCATCCATTCCATCCACTATTCATCTATCCATCAATCCACCTATCTATCCATCATCCATCAAATATCCACCTATCCATCCATCATCTGTCCATCCATCCATCCGTCCATCCATCCTTCCATCCATCATCTTCCATCCATCTATCCATCCATCATCTGTCCATCTATCCATCCATCCATCATCTGTCCATCCATCCATCTATCCACTGTCCATCCATCCATCCAACCATCCATCATCTGTCCATCCTTCCATCCATCCATCCACTGTCCATCCATCCATCAAGTCCCTCTAGTCAGGCAGTACTGAGTAGGCCTTCTTGCAAGTCACATGCTCATTATTTTCTCTGCAGTGATGAGTTTCCTATTAGGAAGTGACATTGTCTAAACCATTCCTGTTCCCTAGAGCTGGAGACCTACCCATCAAAACCTGTCACCCTAATAATCCCATGGAGCCTTTCATGTTCTTTATAGAGGACCCCACCTACTCTGGCTCCAGGCTCCCAGCCCCTTCCTGGGCCCAAACAGGGCAACACTGACAATCACTAGCTCTTGAGACCCCCACCCTTGTCTCCATCCCTGTTAGGAGGAACAAATACAAGGTACTGGGGTGGGCTGCATGAGGTGGGATCAGCTGCTTCTACAAGTCTCTGCTATTGTCTAAATAGTCTTGGATGGGAGGAGCCCAGCAAGGGACCTTGCTCAGTGATGAAATAAATTGCTCATTCATTCTGTTCAGGGTCAATGGCAGCTGTGTCCCAACTATCTTCTTTGAAACAACTACCTTCTTTGAAATAACCACCTTCTTTGAAAGCCACTGAACAAATTCTAAGTGGGTGGTGGGGAAGTGACAGAGACTCAGCTACTGTTCTTGCCAACACCAGATAAAACCAGAAACAAAGCCCATAGTCAGGAATGAAGCCCATATTACCCCCAGGAAGGCTGTGGTTACCATCTCCCTGCTCTTGCCATTCTCTGCTACCAGTTTCTAAGCCCTCATGTCTCAGACACACACTGACATACTAGCTGCAAGAGGGGCTGGCAAAAAAATGACTGCCTACAAGGGAGGCTAGTGAGGAATGCCTGGCCTCCTTGTCTGCTAAGAAGGCAGGTGGGCCTGTTCCCATCTATACTCAGAAGGTCAGGCGGGTGTTCTGCAATGGTCATTGGAATGCCCCTCAAATCATAAGTGTCACCACATGCAATGCTTGTGACTACCTTACTGCGGTGCCCACCCAGATTCCTCAGCCTAAGACTATCTAGATCTAGTGTTTCCTCCTTCCAGGGCCACACCTGGGAACTGAGGCCAGTGAATTAATTTCCCTGGGGCCTTAGGCACAAGGGCATCCAGCAGTGTCCTCAATCGTACACCCACTACTAGAGTTTGAATGTGTCTCTTAAATCTCATGTGTTGTAAACTTAAATTCCAAATTCATATTTTGGAAAAAGGGCCTTTGAGAGATAGAGTCAGATGCAGTCATTAAGGTGGGTTTCAATGACAAGAGTGCCTTGGTAAGAACATGAATCGAGACCTGACTTGGGACACTTGCTTTGTGTGTTCATATGATGCCTTCTGAGGTTAAGAAGTAGCAAGGAGTCAGGCAGCGGTGGTGCACATCTTTAATCCCAGCACTTGGGAGGCAGAGGCAAGTGGATTTCTGTGAGTTTGAGGCCAGCTTGGTCTACAAGAGCTAGTTCCAGGATAGGTTCCAAAGCTACAGAGGAACTCTTGTCTCGAAAAATCAAAAAAAGAAGAAGAAGGAGAAGGAGAAGGAAGAGGAGGAGGAGAAGGAGGAGACAGAGAAAAGAAGAAGAGGAGAAGAAGAAGAAAAGAAGGAGGGGGAGGAGGAAGAGGGGGGAGAAGGAGGAGGAGGAAGAAAGAAGAAGAAGAAGAAGAAGAAGAAGAAGAAGAAGAAGAAGAAGAAGAAGAAGAAGAAGAAGAAGAAGAAGAAGCAGCAGCAGCAGCAGCAAGGAAGGGTTCCTTGCCAGATCCAGTACCATGCTCTTACACTCCCCAACCTTCAGAACCATAATCCAAATACACTTCATTAAGTACAAATGCCCAAGAGATAGGACTCTGTTACAGCAGCCAATGACTGACTAAGACAGAGACGTGTCTATCAGAAGTAACATCCCTGCCTATGGGTATCCAGGAGTTTTCCTATTGGAAATTTTATATATAAATAATTAACCCACCCAATCATCCCTCATAGATGCTCCCCTCTCACAGTGGTAGCTTGTCCCTAGGTGTCCTAGCTAGAGCAGTGATGTTGTCCAGGTGGTGTGGATGCGGACGGACCAGCCTCCAGCCTACCCATTGGAAAGCCAGAATACTGTCAATAGAAAAGCCAAGGGAGTGGGACTGAATTTTGGTCCCTGAACTGAAGAGTTCTGGAGCTCAGACAGAGGATGATGCCCCTGAGCCTTCGTTTTCCACTTTGCAGAGGTGGAGGTTAAAGGAGGTGCTGGATGGGGCATGTTTAGCTTGATGACAATGTTACAGCCCTTTCTCTAGGAGCCATACAGCAGCCACGTTCCACCGTGGCCCACACATTCCAGTGCCCTCCAAAGTCCTCACTACAACCCCAAGGCCCTGCAGGGACTGCTCCATCTCCCCTGGACACCACAGAGGCAGCACACACACACTCAGTCTGCTCTGCTTGCAGAGCTAAGAGTGTCTGCTCATTCTTGACAACAGAGCTCATTCCTACCATAGGTCAGGGGCTCTGTCTGCCACCACTTCTGCTTGGGTATCACTTCCTTAATGCTCAACCCACAACAGCATCTGCAGCCTGGTTCCTGCCCAGTGTGCACCAGTGCACGACCTTGTTCTGCTGCCTTCCAAATCCTGGGTATTTTCTGAAGTCATTGTAATTGAAGACACATCCAAACACTCTATTACTTTGGGATTTGGGCTAACGCATGGGGTCTAGGGGCAGTGGGGGAATAATAATAGCCTTATGTTCATTTTGAGGCACAATGTATGAAATCCAGGTGCTTGTGCACAGTAGGCGTGTGCTCTGCCTCTAAGTTCCACTCCCAGCCCCTGCCTTGCAGGCTGAGTAGAATGGCTAAGTGTATATTGGACTGCTGAATGAAAGTGGGAGCCGATGGATAGACCATCACCCTGTCCCAGCTTTGAAGGCTAAAGCTAGAATTGCCATGTGTGCACAGGCAGGAGTTGGGGAACGTTCTGGAATTTTCTTCTTCCTTACATGGAAGGTACTTTCCCAGAACACAGCCCAAGACAAGGAGTCAGTGAGCAGAATTCCCCAGGAAGTGGAGGCAGGGACTCTACACTGAAGCCAGGGAACCAGAGCTGCTCAAACACAGTCCAGTCATTGGCCTGAAGCTTGGGGACAGAGCCTTATGCCCCTGTCCCCAAGGTTGGTGGCACATGTGAACCCAGGGATAGATTGTGCATCCTCCTAGAAAACCTAGGGAGAGATGCAGAAGAGCCTCAGGTGACTGACTGAGTCAGGCCTGTGCCTCTTGTATTTCTCTGATCTGTAGTGAGGGGGATCCTCAGTCTCCTGGGGCCAGATGTTCACTGAAGAAGAGGAGCAGACCTGAGGAGTTTGGTGGAGAGGCCTTCCCCACCAAGCCAGGAAAGCAGCTGCTGGGAATAGGAGAATGCTCACAAGAAGAGGATGGGGGCTGGTGGGTAGGGGAACGGGGATGCTTAGAAAAGTAAAAAAAAAAAATCAAAGGCATCTGTTTGCTTCCCAACAGCAGAAGGGCAGAAGGGCCTCTGTGATGTGCTCTGAGGGCCAGCATTGCAATGGCTGTGTGCCATGCTGGACAACATTGCAGTTGCAGGAAGCCTGTTTTGGCCAAAGGAAGCCACCACAACTCCACCCAAGGCAAAATGCCCTTGTGCCTGTTCTCCCAATTGCCTCCCTTCTGTGGGTCAGAAGGGAGAGTGAGGAAGTAGGAAGCATCTCCCGTCCTACCCTCTTGTCTTGTCCCCAGGAGTCGGCACAGAGCCAGGTTAGAGTTCAGGGCAGGTATATATCTTAAGTATAGATGGAGCTGAAATTGAAAGTATTATTAAAAAATGCAAGCTACTCTTGGAATGACAGCTTCAGTGGCTAAAACCCCACAACAGTAGGAGGACTTAAAATTGTCATAAGACATGGGGAGTGAATATAACAGGGACAGTCTTAGAGAGGAAGTTTGGGGAATGCTAAGTCATTGTAGTCCAATTGGAACTCTTCTGTTCCACGTACTTGCTGTTCGTTTCTGGCTTCCCTCTCCTGTACTAACTCTCAGTGCCACAAAATCATCCTATGACATGTCCCTTCTGAATCCCCAGCACCTACACATCTCAGATGCCCAGGGGGGGTATTTTGAAAGTATGAAAGAAGGCAACATCAGCCTAAGATACGTCATCGGTAGGCAGGACCTATGTTTTCATTAAGTTCTTTGACTCTATTGTGTAGCATTTGGGGCCTGCCTTAGACTTGGTAAAGCAGCTCAGAAAACGAGAGAGACCAAATGACTAATCAGCCAACACGATTGATGCCTTAGGTCTGGGCTGCTGTTCCTAGGACCTGGGTCATGGAGGCAGGAAGCACGAGCTTCAGGGAGTCGGCCCTTTAAGACTGATGCATAGTGAAAGCTGGCCAGGCCTCAGGCCAGAGATCCAGGTGAACTGGAAACAGTGGCTCAGAGCCTTTTGCGGGAGTCCTTATGCCAAGAACTTGTGGCATTTGGGCCGTGTTTAGGCTGCATGTCACCAGAAGGTGGCGCTCTCATCCCAGTTTGGAGGTTCCTACAGCGCTGGTCCAGAGTTCCGCCCTCCTGCAACCTTGGTAGCAGTTTTAGCTTTCAGTCTTTTTTCTGTCTTTGAGAGGAGTGCGCTGGCTTCCAATGCAGAAACCTAAGTACCACGAACTTCAAACGACAGTCATTCGGACTTGGGAATTGTGGTTCCCTGGCAAAGCTCCTCTTTCATGTTCATGGATGGGAACCTGGGTTTGATCCCAGCATCATCAATTAAAAAGCAAACAAACAAATACACAAACACCACCCCCAATAACCGAAACAAAGTTTCCAAATAACAAATCCACCGATTCCCAGTCTTGAGGATGAGGAGTTTGAAACCAGAGTGTTGGCGGGACTCTGTTCCCTCTCTGCCTGCTCTGGGAAGAGTCACGCTTGCTTTGTCCAGCTGGTGGCCTCAAGTGACCCTCGGCTCGATGATGTTGCCACTGCCGTCTCTGCATTCATTTTCTCGGCTGTCCCATGTCTTCACGTCTTGTACAGTCACCACTCACTGGATCAGAGCCCACCGTCATCCAGTCTGAATGCTTCCCAAGATCCTAAATCACTCACATCTGCCACACTCCACTTCTAAACTGGGTTGTATCCTGAGGTTCTGAGTGGACTTAATTTGAGGGCCTCCTTGCTCTCCATCATGTCCCAGGAGAGACGTGGGGAACTGACCTTTGTAGGGGCCAGGTATAGAAGTTTCGGATTCAGACCCCAAGTCCCCTGGCTCAGGAGCAGAGTGGGGACAGGAGCTGCTGTCTTGTTCACATTCGCCCCTATTGACCATCAGGATCCTAGTGTGTGTTCAGTGGACTCTGAAATTCATGACAAGGAAGCAACGAGAGTGTCACCGGTCACCATGCTGAACCTCATGGCTGCTGGCCAGGTGGTTAGCACCGACTCAAACCATGCAGGGTGGCAGCGCAGCTACATCTGTTTCTTTCCCTGCACCATTGTAGTTCCCTTGGTTAAGGAGGGAGGGGCGGTGTATGGGTGGATGGAGCAGAAGGCTATAGGCAGTAGAGTATGCCGGTTGCTGGTTCCCTGGATCCACGTTGATGCGCCTAGACTTCTGAGTTTTAAATGACCTGAGAGACTCAGCTTATGCAAGGAAATTTACATATGTAAATGAGTTCTTGAAAGATTGTGGCAAACTCCCAGTGGACAAAGGAGTGTGTTCAGGAGGCTGAATTCTTGACGATTTTAGTATTAGTAATAATTATTAGTTTTATTTCTCTGGACAGTTCATCTGATGAGGAGAGAATTCATTAGCTCCCAGAACCAGGCAGTTCAGGCACAGTCTGATCAGGACTTTGATGTTCTTCTGTGATGACTGGTTCCTCTCCACCATAATGGATAGCACAGCAACATGATCTCAGCAATTCTGGCTCCCAGTCTTTTCCATAAACGCCTTTCAAGAAAAGAGAAAGCTTTTCCTACAGCCAGTGAGCCAGCTTTCTGAGCTGAAGTCTCATGGAATCAATTTAGATAATGTATCTTTCCTGTGGTAATGATCAGTGTCAAGGGAGCGCTGTCCACCAGAGTCCAGAGCCTACTCATGGAGTCATGAGTGGGACCACCCATCCCAGCTGCTGTAGGATGGGGGACGGGTGGCATGGGTGTCAGAAGAGCTCATACTCCCCATGCGCCAGCCAAGGAGCAGATCCTGTGCTAACATGAGCATGTTGGCCCCATCTTAGGAGTAAACAGAGGCCCGGAGACCTCAGCTCACAATGCCTTGCTGTCGTGGTGGAAGAATTTGACTGCTTGGCTTTACTGTGCTCTCTGAAGATGGATTCCTGGTCCTGTGGTCATCCCTCTTCTCTTTCTCTCCCAGACCCCTCATCCCCTCTCTCCATAAGAGGAATATGAACTGAGGCCACTGACATAGAGGGCCGAAGATTTACGGGTAAATAAATGAAGGGCAGAAGCCAATGTTAATGGTGTGTTGTCACATGCTGTTAATGGTGTGTTGTCACATGCTGTTAATGTTGTGTTGTCACATGCTTGCAGAATTTTCTCATGTTGTCAGTACCACAGCCTGACACTCTTCTCAGAGATCCCTCAGCAAATGCAAAGAGGCACGACATCTCCTGAGATCACAGAGTGAGCCACTGAGGAGCAAGGGAATCAAACGTCTCTCAGAGCCTGGGAGGATTGCCTGGTGAGTTAGCTACAGCACCATGTTCACTTGGCAATGCTGTGCTCAGAGCTAGGACCTTCAGCTAGGATCGCAGGCAGAGCCAACCTTGGCTGACTCTCTCAACCTTGCGGCTGGCTGTGAGCTCAGTGGTTCCCATCAGAATCTCATGCATTTCGTCTGATGGGTGTTCTGACATGCCGCTGAGCTGCAGGCTCTGCCACACCTCAGCTCTTTCTGCCTGGTGGCCACCGACGAGGAGTGGGGCTGAGACTCTGAAGGGACCTTTGATCATTTGGCCACCTGGTTAGATCACGTGACCCCCTAATCAGAGTCAGGCTATAATCTCCTCCAACAGCTTGGTCCTAGTACGCTTCTCCTGGTCATGGCACTGGGACTGGGTTTGCAGGGGAAAAGGTCTCCCTCTGCTCTGAAGGATGAGATGCCAGTCTCCCTATGGACAGAGAAGATGTAAGTAGCTGTCACTGCCCACAGAACCACTTGCTAATTCTGTCATCCATCCTGTTGTCAGCAGCTATTTATTGAGCACCTACTGTGTACCAGGTTCCGAGACTACAAAGAGAGACAGGACGGGTTTTCCGTCCCAGTAAAACAGTTTTTCAGTAGTCTGTCTCAGTAGTATGAGGCAGGCCAGACATCATGTCACACAGAATGGGAAGCAGGTTCAGTCAAAAGACAGTGCAGGGCTGAGATCACACAAATTGAGTGACGTTACTAGAATTAGAACCTCAATTGCCAGTGTCTGGGCCACATTGCGCTGGAGGCCAAGGAGACACAAGAGAGAGGATGTCACCAGCTCCCCACCCTGCCTCCTTCTCCCTTCTTTTCCTTTCTTCAACACACTCTTCTGTGACTACACAGACAGTGGTGGAATAGTGGGGACACTGTGTGGACCTGGGGTCCTCCTGCTCCCAGGACCAGGGGTCCTCAGGGAAAGGGCTTGCATGCGTGTCCCTGCAGCCCCAGGGCTTATAGCTAGACAGCACTGACTGGTCCTGTTTTGTCTGTGATTATGCCGGATGTTTACATCATTTGTAATGAGACAAATTGGGACAAATTGCCAAGGACACTTATGTAAATGAAACCAGCGGAGATGTTCGCTTTTCTTCTGCCGGCCCAAGCTCGTCTTTGCTTTCCCTTCCTTTTCTCCCAAGGGGCCACTCCGAGAAAAAAGGACTTTGTATTCTGGAGACCCTCTCCTCCTGTTGTTCCCTGCCTAGAAAACAGATTCACTCTGCATCTCCCAGAGTGTGTTCACAAGTTGCTCAATGAGTCAAAACAAGGATTCTTTTCTCGGTTAAGCTTACGGAAGGGGGCCACAACGGTTAACACACCCTTCCTTCCAGGACTTTTCAGAGTCTGGGATAGGTTAAGGAGCCATAATGCCCTTCTACAGCCTCTCTGGCTGATAGGACCATGGAACACAGGGTTCTCTCCAGAAGCCTGTCCAGTCTTGGAGAAGACAGACAAGCACTGTCTCCAGCAGGACTAGGAGCCCCTCTGGCCCACACAATTTGGAAGCTGGCTGCTATAGCTCAGGTTGTGGAGGATACAGTTCCTGAGCAGGTAGTCAGCACCCCATGGAGTGTATGGCACCCTGAGGTTCACGGTGTTTAGGAGGCCTGGGATGCTACCATCTGACGTCAGTCTTATTTTCCATTCCCTGACCTGCTGACCTCAGAAGAAGCAATTCATGAGTCACCCCGTGTGGCTCTGGCTGCATCCTCTGCCTGGGACATTCTTACTCCCTGGACACTGTTGTAGCTACAGAGGCCCAGGCAGGGTGTTCACCTTAGAAGTCATTGGTTCAGCTTGTTGTCTGTTCTCTGTGTCCCACACAGGCCTGGGGTCTTCATAGAGATTAGAAAGAGTGTATTCTTAATGGAGATGAAAGACAAGAATCAGGCACAGTACCCAGGCATGGTGGTGTACACCTGTGATTTCAGCACTCAAAAGTGGGGGCAGGAGGATCAGGAGTTCAAGACCAGCTTAGGTTACATGAGACTTAGCCTCAAAAAGAAAAAAAAACCACCATTAAAACAGATTCATAGGTACAACTCATTAGAGAGAGGATGACCAAAAAGAACATGCAGAGTCTGGGGAGTCTGGTCACCTGGAAAGGTGGCGTCTAAGGACATTTCACAGACACGGTGGCATTAGGGATAGAAAATCAGTGAACTGAGGACAGGTGTATGGAAATATGTTCCAATCAGATGGGACAGTATAGGTGAAGACAGAGGCCACATAGGAAACAGGCTGGCTTCAGATGACAGATGAAGATGTAGCATGACTCCGGGCGAACATGGGACAAGGTCCTGCTGAAGAGAGGGTACCAAGCCCTGCTGATTTCACACAGAGACACGTGGGACTGCCCCTTGTACTCAGACCTCCTGGGAGGAGCACTCACACGTGCGCAGCACAGAAAGGAGGGATGTCTTCCCTTATTCTGAGTATGAGCGTGAAGCCTGCTGAAGTTATCTCAAACTTTTAAATTATCACAACAAGAAAACGGCCAGGGGTGGGAGCACACTGCAGCTGAAGAGCTGCCTCTGCCATTCCTGCATCAGGCTCATCCGGTCACCTGTCACCTGGTCTACACTGTCACTTTGGTCTAACCATTCAGAGCTCAGAGCGCACCCTGTCAAGACCCCCCCGCACCCGAGCAACCCCCACTGTGCCCTGTGCTCATGCTGACTGACTTTCTACGTGTGTCTGCCCTCTCTCCTTTCTGTCCCTACCTTCACTGCTGCAGACTCCCAGTGCCAGCTCGGTCCCTGCCTGGGCAGCAGCCTGAGGAGGGTGTTGACTGAATAAATAAATGAAAGGACACTGAGGAGTCCTGGATGCTTCCCAAACTACCCGACAGAATCCTATATATTGTCCTCTTTGGGAGGAAGCTTCAGAGAAGTGAGTGGCTCATAAAGCTTCCATATCCAGCCATTGGCAGGGCCAGGTTCAAGTGCAGACGCAAAGCTCCCCACTGCTCCGTTCCTGTCCCCAAAGACCTCAGTCTTGTCTCTTTTAGGGCTGAGGAAGCTCTTAGAGCTTTTGGAATTAAAAGTAATGGTGCAGCAAGCTCAACAAGGATACCACGCATCAGGCACTTGCTCTGCGTGGCTGTGTGGAAGGGCTTGTGCCAACGTGGTGCTCAGCACTGCAACAGATGGATGCTCTGGTCCCCTGGACAGGCTGAGTACCTGCATGTGCAGGGCAAGGTCTGAATTCAAGAATGGCATTTGGGTTTGGAGCTTGATCTTCCCTGTTCTCACAGCAAGCAGAGGGCAGCAGGTGACAGAAAAGTCTCCTTTTGCCATTGGATAATTTTGAACTCGGTAGAAAATCCCAGGCCACTGGGATTCCCTGTGCCAGGAACTCACAAGATCCGGGCTGGGACAGCGATGGGTCTTTTCTAGGACAGGCAATTAATCAGGAGTATTAATGAAAATGCCAGCTCTGCGATTGCAGAAACTTAAGTAATTTATTGGGAATTGAGCTCAGGCCATTAAAATGTCATTATAGGCTTGTCAGCGAAGCACCATGTGCTTGTGCCGAGGAGCCATGCCGGAGTGCAATTGTTTAGTGCTCTCTGAACAGATGAAGTCTGGTGAGTCGTGCCGGGAAGGGCGACTGACCGCGACTGTGTGCCCAGGCTGGTGCCCAGAGGGTTCCACCAGGCACAAAGAGGAGACACAACCAACAGAGATGCAGGCACTGCCCTTGAGGGGCTTAGAAACTTCCAGAGGGATCACATATGGAACAGTTGTGACCAGGAGAGCACTCATGCTGTGGAATCAAAGACTAGCTCTGACCGATGACTCACAGGTTTCCGTGGTGGGGGAGTTGCTCACAAAATAAGTTCCTCCCTGCCTAGTTGCTTCTTGTCCTTCAATCTGATGGGGCAGGTGACTGTAGAAGCCAGCTATCTGAAGGCCTAGTGTCCAACACCATTCTCAGTAGGTACAGGAACCTCCCAGCGGGGGAGATACCAAGCGTGGGAAAGCCTTATGTTTAAACACAGATATGCATATGGGATGTAAGTAGGTGTGGAATATATATCTGGTCCTAACAGAGGCTGGGATTAGGGAAAGTGGCCAGAAAGGCAGTAATGAGCACTAGGTTTTCAGTGTAGTATGTAGCCTGCTCCTTATTTCCTTCTGTAAACGGAGATGTTTACAGAAGGAAGTAAACTACAGGATACGGCAACCGCGCTTGAGATATTCCAGCTGTGTTACTAGAATGACTGACAGCAGATGCCTGAAGATAGCACTGCTTGGAGGAGTGCAAGGGATAAAGAGGAAGGCCCCAAAACTCAGACAGCATAAAGAACGACTGTGGAACCTTGGATGTGACACTAACACAAGCATCAGGACTGCCCAGGATAGGGACAACTAGAGAACCACCATAAACAGGCTGTCTGTGCGTGCTTGAGCATTGCCGGGGCATAAATGATGATGATGATGATGATGATGACGCCCAGCTGTATGAGCATGGACAGTGTGACTGACCAGGTGCTCTAAGTTACAGCCTCCGTGGAAAAGGACTCGAGGCTACCATAGTGTTGCTGCTGGACCCATAGAATCCAGTTGCTACCTCTAGAGTGTGTCCATGGGGTCTGAGGCCCCCACAAGCAGGGTTCCAGCCTTCCTCTTGGTTGTGGCAATTCCCAGGATGAGTCACCTTTGTCAGCACCGGCCACCATCCACTGTGACCTAGCCAGATGAATCGTGTTTCCCATGGGAACATGTATCCAAACCTGCTGTCTGGGAATCTGATGATGGCTTAGAAACCTGACAACTCATCTGGACAGCGGGCAGGTGGAGTGTGGTGCATTGTTCAGACACGGAGCTTATTTTCTTTCTGGGGCCACTAAGAGCCAGCAACACCAATAAGTGACCCTGCTAAGGGCTGACTTGGCATATTCCGCGTCCCTCCCCCAAGACATCTTTCACAGAGCTTGTCTGTCACCTTTATTCCTCCTCCTTTCTTTATTGGTGTGTGTGTGTGTGTGTGTGTGTGTGTGTAGGTATGCCTCTGTTTGTGTGTGTAGGTATGCATCTCTCTGTGTGTATGTATGTATGTATATATATATATATGCATCTCTTTGTGTGTGTATACAAATATGCATCTCTGTGTATGTGGGGAGATATACATATGTTTGTATGGGTGAGGTATGCATCTGTGTGTATGTGTGGAGATATATATCTGTTTATGTGGGTGGGTGGGTATGCATCTGTGTGTGTGTGTGTGTGTGTGTGTGTGTAGGTATGCATCTCTGTGTGTGGGGATATGCATCTCTGTGTGTGTAGGTATGCACCTTTGTGTGGTGTGTGGGTATATCTCTGTGTGTGTGTGTGTTTTCGTGTGTGTTCTGTCCTTTATCTGCATATGTGAAAGCCAGAGGTCAATGTTGGGGGCCTTTCTACATTGTTCTTCACCTTCTGTTTTTTCAACAGGGTTTCTCATTAAACCTTGCGCTCCCTGGACTAGCTAGACTGGCTGACTAGCTGGACCCTATCAGCCTGTTTCTGCTTCCTGAGCACTGGGGGTTCCAGATGTATGCCGCCACAGTTAGCCTTCATGTGAGTGCTGGGGATCCACACCCAGAGCCTCACACATCCTGAGCAGGTTCTTTGTCCACGGAGCCTTCCCCTAGCTCCTAATCTAACAGGAACATCTTGTATGTATCTATATGTATTACTTTACAAACTTTGTTATTTTTTTTAATTAAAGAAATGCACTGAAATTTTCTGTAGGGATGTGAGTCCCCAACCTCAATGACCCAGAGTAACAAAGGGTCATTTCTAGCCCCCTTCTTTCCTCCAGTTCCCTTAGTCTTTCGTCTTCCCCATCCCTGCAGGGTTCAAGGCCGGCTCTCACAGCCAGCTAGCTCTGTGCTTGTTACTTACGTCCCGCCTTGCTTGTCTGAAGTGGGGGACAATAATAGTATCTGCTTAATGGGATGTTGAGAAATTAAACAAATTAGCACATAGAGAGTCCTCAAATCACACCTGACATAAAATAGATGCATAATTAGTGTTTTGTCTAATTATTAGCTAGAATATTATGACTTTGCAGGAGACATACAAAAATGAACTAAATGGGTTTCATGTCCCCAGTCTGAGACGCATATTGGGGTGGGAGTAATAGGTGTGCTGGCTTGGGGCAGGTGGGACAAGGGATAATTTAGGGATTTTCCAGGTATGGATGGGATGGAAGGGGCCAGACACTTTGTCACAGCGAAATGAGAACTCGATGGGGCTCTGAAGAAGTCTTCAGCAGGGGAGAAACATGTTTGGGTGTGAGTTTTTAGAAAAATCTCTATGTAGTTTGGAGAGTGGGTGGACCCGAACTCAGTCTGGGGAACCTGGAGGAGGCCAAGGCTCCTGCAACAATTCAGTGGGAGGAGTTTGGCAGGGCCTGCAGTTTGGAGAACCTTTAGGGAAGGAGAGTCAACTATGTGTTTGCAGCTGACCGGGCACAACTTACAGCTGTAATATGAACGAAGAGGCAGTGAGAATCAGATCGAGCTGTGACACAGACCACATTAGCTCAGAGTCAAAGCTAATATTGTTATGTGGGTTTGGGTATTCATCGGCTCCTCTCCCACTACCATGACAACAGAACTCCCCTCCATTAAACCAACTGTCTCCATCTTCTCAGACTTGGGAAAATGGGAGTGATTTCTGGGGAGGCCTGTCCTGTCCCTGACCTTGGGCTCCCTGGGGGAGCTGCGCATCTTCAGCTCTGTGCAGAGGATACATTTGTTGTCCCTGGCTCCCAGCTCTGCAGCCTGCTGAGAGTCTGAGTCCAGTCTGCTAGGCACATCTTCCTCCTAACTCTCCATTAGTCGCTGAAATTAGTAGCTTTTCTCTGAAAGCTGCTGGTCACTGAAGGAGTTACACTGAGGTTGAGGGATGGAATGACGAGGAGGCTGGGGAAGTGAGTGGGTAAGGTTCAAGAGAGACAGCCATGGCTAAGGGCTCTAGGAGAGAAGGGAGCGGCTGGGAGAATGGTGCTTCTGGCTTGTGATGGCTGCATTCTGCTAATTGCACTTAATTTTCCTGTGCTGTGCCCAGCAGGAGCCCATGGAGAGCTCACTGGGTATTCTGCAAAGCTGACTGGCTCAGGCCACTCAAGACCTGAGCTTGCCACTGAGTAGGAGAGTGGGAGACGGGAAAGGATGCAGGGGGTGGTGCAGTTGAGGGCCTATTGTATGAGGTGCTTCCCAGGGACAGCCAGTACTTCCTCCCTCTCTACAAATCCATGCGGTGACTCTGCATTGCCTGGCTACCTGAGCTTGTGGTACAGAGATCTCTCTGTAACTTAGCCTCTGTGCATGACAAAGCCAGGGCAGCCACTCAGTCCAGGCCTGTAGCTGGCTCAGGGTTTGTTAGTTTCCTGGACTGAGCCCTCTGAGGGATTTAGTTTGTCTATCTTCTCCATTACATAGCAGCTGAGGCAGCGACTACATGCTCAATGGATCACCATTATTGATCTTCCCAGTATTTCTAAGATGGGCATATCACTCATGGATCATCAGTCATTCTCTCTTGCCCCTTGCAAGCCCCAGTGAATTTGTGCTTGGTCACGTGACTTGCTTTGGCCACTATAATTGAGAAAGCCTAGCTTCAAAGTTGCAGCTCTTTTCTCTGAAAGCTGCTGGTTACTGAAGGAGTTACATTAGGGTCGAGGGATGGAATGACGAGGAGGCTGGGGAAGTGAGTGGGTAAGGTTCAAGAGAGACAGCAATGGCTAAGGGCTCTAGGAGAGAAGAGGGTGGCTGCCGTCCTTTGGTGACACTGAATGGGTCCCAATGATGCCTGCTTGAAAGGGTTAGATGTACGATTCTTACATACCCTGCCCCTAGCAACTGGACCCAAGCTTTCTGCCCTGCCCAGTTTCTCCACACTCTGTGATACTGTGTTTTCCATGGACACTAACCTCACATTTCACTGATGTCCTAGGGCTTGGGACAGAGAATGAGTACCAGTGAGTTAGCCTGGATGGAGCAATCATCTTGGAATCTGGACTTTCATGCTGCAAATCTGGGAGTGACTCTTCCAAAAACTGGACTTCCCTTTCTACCCCCACTCCCCTATCACTCCAGTTCTGCTAGTAGGTATGAGAATGACCTCCCCCAAAGCAAAGACTGACATTGCTGTTGTAGAGAGTACCTCAAAGACCTTCGAGCCATAGCTGGTAATGAGATGAGCTGCAGGTCAGAAGTCCTAGAATCAACCCCAACTTTATGACTTATTATTTGTGTGGTGTGTGTGTGTGTGTGTGTGTGTGTGTGTGTGAGAGAGAGAGAGAGAGAGAGAGAGAGAGAGAGAGAGAGAGAGAGAGAGAGAGAGGCTTTAGAGATGTCGACTCATGGGGGTGCGTTGCTTTCATGACACAGGAGATAAGAAGAGAAGAGGTGGAGAAGAGGTGTGATGTTTGGTAATGAGCCTGCCCAGGAGTTCAGAGCATCCTCTCTGGAGATAATCCCCAGGAGAGGTGGGATGATGTCAACACGGTGGGGCTTGGGATTTATCTGTAGCTGTTGATAGCCAGCATGTAATCACAGGTCACTGATTAATGTCTGATGGGCCCTGCAAAGCCTGGCTCCCAGTGACTCTGCAAGACTGTTCTACAGTCCTGTTGCTGCTTGGGCCAGTGCACTGCAGGTATGGAGGATGCCGTCAGCTTCTCTGGAACGGCTTTCAGAAAACAGTGCCTTGACAGGTCCTACAGGTCCATGCTGAGGGCAAACTCCAAAAGCAGCCGAGGAGCACATCTTGAGGAGCACTCCTTGAGGAACACATCTTGAGGAGCACTCCTGCAGAGCTTTGCATTGCAGATCTGCTTGCTGCTTTGCCAGGACTGCTATGGAGTTGAACAAGAGAAAGCTACTACGGTGAGAGCTCATGACTCAGTTTCTTTTTGTTGTCAGAGGTTTCTTTTTTTCATTTAAATAAAAAGAAGCTAGTGTCTTAAATGCGAACACATCATCCCACATCTGTGAAACTGCATGGGAAGGAGCGGATGAAATCCAGCAAGTAGTCAGGCTTTTAGTTCTGATGACGGTCACACAGGGTGCCAACGTGACTGTTCTTCGCATAGGTGATGTGCCAATGGCTGCTCCGCAGGCCTCTGAGGGGTGTTTAGATAGCTACTCAGCGACATGCCTGTCCTGTGCCTGCAACAGGCAGCTCAATTCACAGGAGCAAGCATTTCAGCTGCTACCAGGCAGAGAGTAAACAAACGGCCTCGTGCTGTTCCTGCGGCTTGTCGACTCCCCATGTGATGGGAAAGAGGGAGCTCTTTCTGGCTTTGTGCGATGAGAAGCCACAGTGGGGACAATAGCTTTCTCTTCCAGTCTTGGCTGTATCAGATTCAGCAGGTGATACGGCGAACAACACACACTGTGGTGAACAACCTCCTGCCCAGACTGTGGCATTGTGGGGATCCCCAGGAGACCCCGTTACATTGCCACCGCACCGGAGGATGCAGGCATCTTCCGTGTGGATGAGGAAAGATGGGGAATGTTAAATATAAAGTTCAGGTAGACAGAGCAAGCTGCCCTGCCTCCACCCAGGATGGAACACACCGATGGCACGTCCACATTGAAATGTAACCACTTCCTTCAGCAGGGCACATTTAGATCAGCTGGCAGCATGGGCAGCATGGCTGCAGCCGTCATTTCTCAGAGCAAAATTTTCCCACATACCAATTTCGTCTGATTATGAATGCCATCTCACTATGAGCCAATCAGGGGGACAATTCTTTCCCTTTTATGGCTGGGCAAACTGAGAAGCAGAGAAGTACAGTAAAATTTCTGAGGTCACACAACTATGTCAATGGACTTCATGTCCATTCTTACAACACCACACAGTGACCCCCAGTAGAGCTGTGCCAACTGTCTCCTAACCCCTTCTATGTGTGAGAGGAACAAACTTCTATACTCCCCGAAACAACGTTGTCAAGGGAGAGGAGGTTTGGCTATGCACCGCTAAACATCATCCACCCAAGTCACTAAGGCACAGAAAGGGATCTGAC
>JAQHUG010000037.1:6256469-6294166 GCA_028555095.1 Dicrostonyx torquatus
GGTTGAAGGGGTGTGGTCCCTTGGCCTGTGACCACACCCTGCTACCACCCCCAAGGGGGCAGGGTTACCCATTATTCAGGAGATCTATAAATACTGGAAACCCAGACAGGTTGGCGATCCACGCAGAGAGAGAGCTCCCTGCCTGGGTTTCCAGTATTTATAGATCTCCTGAATAATGGGTAACCCTGCCCCCTTGGGGGTGGTAGCAGGGTGTGGTCACAAGCCAAGGGACCACACCCCTTCAACAGGTTACCACCTCTTCAGTCTGGGGCTGACCCCTGGCCCTGAAAAGAGCTGTCTGTCTGGAATACTGGATATGTCCCCCTTAGACACCCTCTGACTGGCTCATTCCAAAGCCGAGGGATCATAGCTCAATAGTCCCAGGACCTAATGTAGAACCTTGTCTTTGGAATAAGCAAGGCTAGAACTCACATCTCAGAATCAGTACCCAGCTTCATGCCTAGGGAGAGCACTTTTCCTTGGTGCGTTGGCTTCTTCTCTGGTCAGGGTAATACCCATTTGCTGTAGGGGTTTAAGATGAATAAAGGCAGCAAAGATTCAGTGGTGAGGACCCTCACCTGGGAGCAGTGCAGGTGTGGCTATAGTCACATAGCACTCCAGGTATGATGCCACCCTGAGTTTAGGGACAACTTGGCCTTGTTTGTCAGGCTTACTCATAGCAATGACAGGGAATCACCAGATGGAAATAAAAAAAAAAAACAATTGCTGCTGTGTCCCCTTTGAAAGTATTTTGTCACCCATTCCTAGTCACAGACTGCAGAGCAGATGGGTAGATGCTCAACTCAGAAGATCCCGTCCAAAATCAAACCTCCAAACTGCTGTTTACCGGGCATCTGCTGCGTCCGGGAACCCATCCATCCTGCTCCTCTCTGATACCCTGAGGGGTACCTGCTCTTCTTCTATGACCCAGAGTGGATGCTGGGCTGAAAGTCTTCCAGCTACAGAAGGACAGTGGCGGGTAGGACCCCTGATATGGGCCTGGATCAATGTCTATGCATTTGGTCCTCCCCTTAAGTCTGGCTGACTGAAAGCAAAGCAGGGTAGGTCTTCAGCTCACACAGCAACATAAACCAAAGGCACCAGGAGATCATGGGCAGGTAGTGGTGATGGAGCTTCTGGGTTCCTGGGGGCTCTGAGATGCATACACAGGCAGCCTCCTGCCTCCTGCAAGAGGTCAGGTGGCCCTGGAGATCGCCAAGTATGGGCCTCAGCTCAGTTCTCTAGCTGCCACTCGAGGCTTGATGTCAGCTGCCATCATCTCCCACCTGCTCCATTGATCTCTGCCAGGAACAAGTCAGAGGTCAGACCCCAGGCTGGGTGCTCCTCTGCCCACATCCACTGACATCACTGAGACCTCCTTTCTGAGGCACCATAACTTTGTTCCAGGGCAAAGCTCACATCTCCGTGGCCTTGCCAGTGCCAGGGAGCTTCCTGGGCAGAGGCTAGGTCCCTACTCTGTTGAAGAGAACAGTTCAGAAGGGAGGAGTAAATGCTGCCCACTCCACTTTCTCTACTGTTCAAGAATTGATTGTTTCTGCCCCCCAACCTTCAAATTTCATTCCCTCTCCTTCCATCTCATTTGCCTTTTTAATGCAACCAGCATCCTACTGGGTGTGGAAACGGAAAGAAGTCCAGAGCTGCCCCGTCTGGAGATAGGGCCTGAGAGTGGCTGCCCTGACTGTGGGAGCGACTTTCTGCGGCCATTTCAGGCTGACTTCCCAACAAGGTCTCCCCTTGGCCTCCCTCCCTGTTCTGTCTCTGGGGAGGCCTGGCAGCTGACCATGGTTCTGATCCAGCGCACCCATAATTGCTTCCAAATGTTATTTTCATGAAGCCATATTCTTCGCCACACGCCTGTGACTCCCAGCCGTCGCTGCCATGTGCCCCATTAGCTCAGGATCGAAAGCTGGTGTGTTTAGAAGACAGAGCAGCCAAAGTGCAGCCTAGGCATGTGGACGAGCTCATCTGCAGGGTGCACGGGGCAGGGCTTTTAGACGTCACCTATGGCATGTCTGGAGTTGACATCTTCATGCTCTTTAAAATCTTTGTAACCTTCTACAATTTATCTTTTGATTGACAGGTAAAGCAGTATAGTATGGTAACCATAATGTCACTCGGATGTACGTATACTGTCTGATGGCTGAGCCAGCTTTGCTAATGCGCTCTCACTCACGGTTTGCACTGTGTGTGTGGTGGGAATAATTAAAGTCTATTCTCGGCAACTTCCATAAATCTTTGTTATCTTTAAAATAGTAAGGCAACTATACACACAGGACAAGAACGTAGATAGGAGGACTATGTGCAGAAAGAAGGCCAAAGGGAGGGAGAAAGGAGATCAAGAGAAGGCAGTGGGGTGGGGAAGTCAAATACGGAATGCTTATTCTTATATGTGAAATCTATCAACCACCCATCTATCCATTATCATCTATCTAGCTACCATCTATCTACTCTCTCTCTCTCATTTATCTACCTACCTATCTATCTATCTATCTGTCTGTCTGTCTGTCTGTCTGTCTATCTACCTATCTATCTATCTATCTGTCTGTCTGTCTGTCTGTCTGTCTATCTATCTATCATCTATCTTTCAATCAATCTTGCATGAAAGAAAGAAAGCTATTTGTGGGGAAGAAGAGGGACCAGCAGGGAGGAAGGAGAGTAAGAGAGGGTAAGGGAGGGGGATAAATACAAGCAATACACAATGATGCCCATATATCAACAATTCCTAATAAAGATAATAAACCCATTATTTCGCATGCTAACTGAATCCAAGAATACAACAAATATGTTTTCTAGATAAAGAATTGAACTGTGAGAGAGACCGAGTGGCTTGTGTAAGGCCGCACAGCTGGTGAACGGGGAGCTGGGTTGGAAACGCTCTAGGCAAGAGTCTGATTTGGAAGGGACCTGTGTCCAGCACTGACTGTCTGCCTACTGCATCCTGGACTGCTTGTCAGCTCATAGCTTCTCCCTCCCTCAACCATCAGTGGCCTTGGGAAGTGTACTGTTCAATATGAAACGGAACGTGGGAAGGGAGGGGAGCTTTGGGCAGCAGAACTTCTCTGGCTCTCACAGCCAACATGCAGCTGGGTTGAAACCTGAATCCAGGCACTTTGAGTTCCAAGGCTTAGGCTCTATCCATTTTCTGACCTTGTCTTTTAAATAATATACATGTGTAGAATGCAGGGCAGCAAGCTGGACCCTTGGCTGGCTGCAGTGAGTGTGACATGTGGTGTGGTGGAGTTCTGGGGCAGTGAAGTGACCTCACCTGTCTCTCCAGGTGGTGGCAGCGTGGTGTGCTACTGGTGGGTGATTGGCTAACTTGGTCTATAGGGTTAGGGTTGCCAAAGGGTTCCCAAGAGTAGGGGAAATTTCAGCTGGATCTTAATGGATTTGGGTTGGGAAAACTTAACAAATCAACTAACTAAACTAGCCCCAAAATCTAAAAGGGAAAGGGAGAAGGAAGAGTATCTGTTTAGGCCCTGGAACAAAACACAGTACACAAAGCAATTAAGGAAACACAAGTCATTCTTTACAGGATTTGCCCTAAATTTCAGATGGTGAGCCGCATAAGGTGTGGGTAAAGAGGCCTCAGCCAGGACCAAGGTAAGCAAAGTCTGAGGTTAAGAACTAATTATCCTGAGTTCAAGTCCAAGTCCTAACACTAACTAGCTGTTTGCCCTGGGCAAGCTAACTGGCCTCTCCGGGCCTCAGTCTCCTCATCTACAGTGGCGACAATTACAGTACTTTGCAGTGTGATTTTATAAGGATGACATGAGCTGGAGCCTGTAACACGCCTGGCACATAATACACTCCCCACAAATGTTAGCTCAGGATTCCCGAGAATCCAGAGAACCAAATTAAAGAGCTTTCATTTTCTTCTGGACAGAGCAGGCTGGGGGAGAAGCAGATGGCTCCGAAGACAGGTATGTGCTGATGTGTGTTCATACGGTAAGTCTGTGTCTGGTTAAATCCTGTGTTCTCATTCAGGTCAGGCTGGAGAGGATGTCCATGGGGAGCTCAAGAGCTCAGCCTTCTTGGCCCTCCAGCTTCTCCTGTGCTCACTCACAGGGACTCCCACTGCCCTCATCTCCCAACACCACCACATGCCCAGCCCATAGCTGGGAGAGCAGCATAGCGTCTGCTGGAGGGGGCACCTCTGAGCTGCCCTTGGTCTTCTCTTTCACCCATGACCAGAAAGGCTCTACTTGGTTGCCTCCAATTATGAGAGATTTGTTACTTAAGGCAAAAACTTTGGCAGTGGTAAACCAGTTGCCTTGATCTCCCTTGAGACTTAGAAGTCGCAAACCAATGGGATGGATTCCTGGGGAGGAAGGCCTGCTTAGCATCTGGGCCACAGCTAGTACAGAGATGGACGCAAGAGCGTTTAGTGAATATCATCGTTAGCATTTGTTGAACCCTTGCTGTATTCCTGGCTCTTGTGCAAGTTCACTTTCACTATTTTATCTCTACCTACATATGTTTAGCAAATATCCAGAAGAGAAGTGTGGCAGGGAAGGGAGGAGACCCAGTCTTGCTAGGCTCCTGCTCAGGGGTCCTTTGCACCTCTGAGGGTGGTTCAGAGCTCTTGTTAGCCCCCAGAGGCTGGGCATCTCTGGGGATCTGCAGACAACCTGGGCATGGCTAATGCTGCAGCTTCCTGCTCGCTGCTTCTCTCCCTTACTTTTGCCTCTGATGCTCAAACGGAGGGTACAGAGGGAGCACCCAGATGGTGTTCTTTGGGGATGTTGCCTTCCTTCTCCAGTTTCAGCCTCAGCGCCTGCAGAGTGATTCTGTTTAGTGATCCCAGGCATAGCACAGTGGCCCCTTATTCTGGAGACTTGCTTGGGAGATGAGGCTCTCCTGGGGCATCTCCGGGCTCAAGCTGAACAAGAGCAGAGTCTCCACTTCTGCACCCAGCTCCTCTTGAGTCTTTGCTTCAAGTCTCTTGAGCCTGTCTCTCCGCAGGTGTCTTTGACCATGGGTGGTACTTGAGATAGAAGCAGGTGGTGGCCCCAGCCTGGTTCTGAGTATGTACCAGATTTGCATAACTGGTCTGTAGATTGCCAATCATGAGATGCCATCCCATTCCTCAGTGGGCACTTCCACATTTTTTACTCTTTTGATCCTCATACAGTCTCATGAGAGAGAGGTGATACAGGCAGGTGCTCTTGTTACCATTTTACAGATTAGAAAACTAGGGGCTTGGGAAAGGTGATACAACTAGTCAATATGGGCTGTGGTGAAAGCTTACAGCTAAATCTTCCCTTCTCCTGGCCTTCATCTTCTATCTGCTCTTTTTGGAGGGCATGGCTTTGAACTCCTATGACCGGGTGAGTCATCTGGGGCCCTTTGGCTAGAAAGTGTTAGGGAGAGAATCTGCACTCAGAGAAGGCGCCTGCTCAGGACAGCTGTTTATAAACGGTAGCATGCAGGGACCCCGGACAGCACATCCTCTCCTCAGCCTCCCGCTGCTCTGGGTTCCTATTAGTGCCAAGCACTGTCCTGGACAGGGGAGAGCTGCAGCTCCGTCCTCCTCTCAGCTCTCTCAGACTGCCTCAGAAGCAGGTGGCTCCCCCTCATCTCCCATGCAGAGGGCGTCGAGCTGGCAGAAGGCAGATGAATGAGCTCGTCAGCCAGGGAAGATTCTGTTGCTAAAATACATGGTCTGATTAGGAGTGATTGAAGGGCTGGAGAGAGGGAGAGTGTAGTTGGCTGTGATTTGTTCTGAGCTGAAGTACTTCTAAACAAGTCACCGGGAGGCAGGAGTGGGCGCGAGAGCATCAGTGTGGCTGGTGTTGATGATATGTCTCTGAGGAGGCCAGGCCATTCCAGGCGATTCTGGACAGAGTTTCCAAATAGTTTTTTGAAATCAGATTCAGTGTGCTTACCTAGTTTCTTTACCACTTGGCATAAAAGCTTCTGTCTACCCATCCCCACTCCCTTTTATTACTTTATTTTTTTCTTTTTCCCTTCTTGCCAGCATTAGGCATGTGCTGCAAATGAAGTGGAGGTGGCTTGGGAACCGGAAAACCAGCCTGGTGTGGAATAATGATGTTATCTGTGGCCTGAGCCCTTGCCTCCTGTGTCTCTCTGACAGGAGGAATGTGCTAGGGGGATTTCATCCTGTCAGGAGTGACGGCAGTAATTGGGGCCAGTGATTCATGGCCCATTTATGGGCTCATGAATACATTTATCTTCCAGATTGTTCTCATTTCAAAAATCCATGATTGTCTTTCCTGCAAGAAAGAGTGGAGGGGTGGGCTGGTGTCAGGGGGAAGACTTTGTGCAGACAAAGATGAAGGAAGCTCACTTGGGGAGCATTGCTTAGCAGTGTTTCAATTAGACGGTTTGCTGGATGACTGGCTCCACCCACAGTAGAGGCAGCTCCACCCCCCCCCCCAGGAGACCTGCCAGAGCATCCCTGTCCCTATTTGTCACTCTACCTCGGTTTGAGTCAGGATTATCAATGCTGCAAAGGACTGTCCTGCACCGGTCTTTAAATAGGACTGAAGAAGTCACACTTGGGGGTCCAAATGATGACCTTGGATGGATCCTCAACAGAGGCCGGAGGAGCTTTGGTGCTGGTGTCGGCTCAGCCAGGTTCAAACCCTGGCTTTTTCTTTCAGCAGCTTTATGAGTCTGGGCACACTCCTTGAATTCTCTGGGCCTCAGTTTCCCCATGAAACTTGTGTAGCTGAGGGAAATGGATGCATATTCAACAGTGGACCACAACAAGAGTTTGGCAGTGGGCAGTTGTTTCTTTTTCCCTCAGCCCTTGGTCCAGGAGTTAACTGTAAACTGTGACAGGACCTCCCCGGGGCAGCAGTCCTTGCAGCCTGTATTGGGCTTAGGCAGAGCACAGCATGTTGGTATTTGTACAGAGACGTGTGCTGGCATTCGGATGGATAGAGGAGCATACAAGTCCTCAAGTGGGTCAGAGGGAATTCTCATCTTCTAGAACAAGTTGTGTGGGTTATGAGCTCTTTGTTGCTCATAAGAGAACGAATGAATTCAACCTTTGTATATTGCTTCCTTTTCCTACATACAGAAATTGTGGGACCTCAGGAGCAACCTTTTGGGTCAGGTCATTTCAATGGGGAAGGGAGCCTGGAGGAACCTGGCATTTACTCTGTAGGCAGCCCAGGTGCTCAGGCAGGCTCCAAATGAGCTTGGCTGAAGCTGCCCACTGCAGCATCTCTCCCAACTCATTCTCAGGAGCATAGTCTGATTTTAGGTCAGGGGACAGCCCTCCTCCCCCATGTCTAATTCCACAGTGCAAACTTGCAAGATTTGCAAAATGTAGACGGACCGCCAGTAGAGCTACCGTGGAGACCCTGGGCGCTTGGAATGAAAGATCTGGTTCTCATCCTGCCCTTCTGAAAAAATGGGATACAAATGGTTGAGTTGCTTCAGCAATGGAGCAGCTGATTTTGCTGTGTCACAGGCCCTAGTTTTTTTCCTCCCACTTCTAAAACCCATACACTCTGGTCCATCATAGACCATGTGATGGGGGGGACCATCCTGTGTACTCCACGTCTAAGCAGAAATCCTACTCTTTCTAATCCACCTCCCTCCTCTGACCGCACTCCTCCCCTCCATCCTCACTGCCACCCTGGTTCCCCAATCTTCCAATTCCAAGACCCAGCTAAGCCCACCAGCGGTCACTGTCGTGAACACCTGTCACTCAGGACCTTTTGGGAAACACAGGTCTAGGGTTATGTTTGGTTGGACTTTGGAGTCTTTCAAGAGTCCCCTGACTTGTATGTACCTTGGAGAGACAGCTGGGTACTAGGGTCGCTCCAGCTGAGCATGAGAGTGTATAAAAAAAGGAAAACCTGTGATGATGGGGTACCTGGCTGTGCTCTCCACATGCTTCAGGACACATCCAATGTGAACAGTTTCTAAGGTTTAGCACATGTAGTCATGGTGACAGTCATTATGTCTGAGGAGCAGGCTGCCTTTGAACCCTAGCTTTCTGTATGGCTGTTCCCTTCCTCAGAATTAAATGCCAGCTTTTTCTCCTTGACTCAGGGACTGGACTGTGATCACTTCTGGGGTACTTAGTGTATCATGGCCAGCTCTGTGAATCTTGCATAAACCAAACAGGAAGGAGGAAGAACCAGCAAGAATGAGGAGAGCGTGGCATACACGGGGCTCCCACTGTATCCACCATACCATGCTGGTTACTGGTTGGTATTCAAGGGCTCTTAGCTATTCCCATCAAAGGGAATTCATTCTGAGGAGCCTTAGATCCCTGATACATAAGGTGGGGAGCCCCTCAAACAACATTACAATGTTTCCTTACTGGGCTGGAGTGACACTTTGACTCAGACTCCCCAAGGGGCACCTTGATTCCTGCTGTGGATCAGATGTCTAGAAAGACTAATGGGATGTTTTAGGCTCACAACCTAGGCAAGTGTCTATACTCACCTACATCCCCATTTCCTCTTTTAGTTTTTATTGTGGTACAGGACTTCATGAAGATATTCAACTGGCCTTGAATTCACTCTACAGCCCACACAGACCATGAGAGTTTGAAACCTCCTGTGTACCTGGGACACTAGGCCTGTTCCACATGTTTGGTTTAGGGACCATTTTCTCCATCGGTTCCAGTCCCCCCCCCAAACAGCACCACCATCACTGCTCTCTGCTCAGGGAGAATGTGATTGAGAGCTCAGGGAGGAGGGACATCCCAGTCAGGGATGAAGTCTCACTTAATGAGGGACTGTGGGAGGGTGGAGAACACACCCGATTTATCTCTGTTGCCTAAATACCTCTTAAATTCTCTGTTGAATACTTCTAATTCAGCAGAATGTGAACAATTATAGCAGGAAGCTATTCATAGGTGGAAGGGGGCTGATGGAATTATTTATCAAAGTGACATTTTAATTATAGTGAAGAATGAGTTTGTTGTCACTGAGATGGAAGGGTGGTGTTTCCCGGCCTCCACACTCCCCAGGGTAAATTAAAAAGAGTCCCCTTTTCACGATAGGTCCATTAGGTGCTGGAAACACAGGAAGCCTGTGGCAGGTTTTACGGGAAATATTTCTGAGATGGGATGAAGTGAGTCCCTGCGGGAGTGTCTGCTTCATGCCTAAGTGTGGGATCTCCAAGAGATGATGAGTTGGCAGGCAGGAGCCAGATGTCGCTGGCAGGTGCCTTCTCCCCAGCTTACCTGTGGGACAACTCTCCTGCCCACACTGATCTGGCTTGACACTGTTAGGAAGTAAAATAAATGCATGGCAAATTCCACTGTGCAAAAGTGTATGTGCTCCAAATTAGCCACTTGTAGTGAATGAGCCCGTTTCCTTGACCGCTTTGACCTCATTTCTCCTTCTCCAAGGCAACCCACCTGTTTCGATTCTCCTGAATCAGCCCTGAGATGATTGGCACACACACACAGCACATTTGTAGTCTGCGTTGCCTTCAGTTTTCTACTTTAGTTCTCACTAGCATATTTTATCTCCCCAACTAGGAGGGAAGCAAGCAGAAGGCATGAATTATGTTGGAAGCTTCTCTTGTGTTGGCCCATAGCTCATAGAATGTGGCATTAATATTGCTGCAGTGTAGTTTCCTGCCAGACACATGCAGCACAGTCTGCAGAATCTCAGTTCAAATCCTCCACACGACTCAGTGAGGAGCACATTTCTACTCCGCTACCATAGAAAAGGCACTCCACGGGGGATCGCCTGGATCAAATGTTCCTGGCCACTGATGCCAGGTGCCTTTCAGAGTAGCCTTGGCCTTGCCGCCATGCATTCAAGACTTAACAGGGCCATGTCTGCCAGCCTCCAGGACACAGTCTCTGCTCTCAGAGTATGCAGTAGGAGAGGGAGAGGGCAGATAAGTGTGTCAGCATGATAAGGTGCAATGATGGCGGGGGTGCGCTTAGTATCAAAAGGAGGAAGCCTGATCTTAAAACAAGCTCTAGTACCTTCTTGGTATATGGTTTTGGAGGATTTAGAAATAACTTGCTCACTTTAGGCCTCAGTTTACTTTACTGTGAAATGGAGGTAATGTTTCATCTTGCTGGACTGCTCCAGGGTTAGGAAAAATACCTATGAAGAAGAAGTGGGGGGTGTTGAATAGGCACTTTTTTTCCTGATATATATATATATATATAGCCAATAAATATAAGGAATCCCAACACCATTAACCATCAGGGAAATGCAGATCATTGCCACAGTGAGATCTGAATGACTTGGCTGCCTTGTCCCTCACTCCGTCATATTAAGCAATAGTACACCATCCCATGGGCACAAACATAAGATGATACTTGCTTCATGTGAAATCTTGCAAGACTACAAATTGTGCATGAAATCCACAGGGGAATGGGAAGCTCCCCTGAGAGTGGGCTGGGTGGCCCCGGGAGTGAGTTTATTAAACATGCATGGTGAGCATAGGAATGCTGGCCCTTCAGAGGGCAGATCGGTCCTACATTAGTTGTGTGAACACATAGCCCCTCCTGATACCTCATCTGAGAAACGACTATTGTGTAACACGTGAACCATTCTCGTTTGGGCTCAATGTCAGGCTGCCTTCTCAGGTCCCTCCTGACTTTTGGTTTTATGGCACTTACTCTTTTATTTTATGACCCTGAAAAGTTTAACTCTTGGCAGGTGTGACCCTTGAAGATTGAGGGCACATTGATGGACTTAGAAACAGGTCCCCAGGGAGCATTGGAGCCCATGAAAAGTCTCTATTTCATTGTCATGCTGGTGTTTGTCATTTTTCTGTCTGAGCCTTTCCCAGCCTCTGATGCTTTAAATAATAAGTTTGGTGACCTCAAGACTTCCTACCCCTGCCCCCATGGATGTCCAGGCACTAACCCCTGGAACCTCTGGATAACATACCGTATGCAGTCAAAGGACAGAAGTGCCAACTGGAAGGACTCTGGGAGGAGGCTCTGCCCACAGGTTATGTAATTGGACTAGTGTAATCACCAGGTCTTCATGAGAGAGACACGATGGCAGATCAAGGGAAGAGTGCAGGGTTCTAATGATGGAGAGGGAGGCTTTAAGACTAGGTGGGCATCCTCTAGGAAGTCATCACACCGTTTCTGCTGCCCAGTGCTGCTCCAATCACTTTACAGCTTTATTTACTCCCTCAACAGTCCTCAGGAAAATGAGGGGCTGTGGTCCAGACCAGATCTCATCATGCAGAGGGTGGTAAGTTTTGTACCCTTGCTGAGCTCTGAAGTTAACTCGGTTTCTGCTTTGACAAACTGCTGCTCTGCTGACCACTGAGACCCACTAAGGATTCTGTATTTTTACCTATTCTCCTGTTCCTCCTCTTTTCCCACATCCTCCTCCTCCTCCTCATCATCACAGCCATGCCATCCTCCTGCAACATCTAACAAGGTTCCATGCAGGCTCAGAGGAGCATCCTTTCATGAGGTCTTGGCAGATGAATTTCAGAGTGTGGTCCATGCCACAGCAGGTCACAGAGAAGGGATGCGAATAGCCACGATTTACTAAGCACCTACTATGTGCCAGACACCACGCTACATTTACATTCACAGAAATATTCACAGAGCAGTTCTATAGGGTAGATATCATCTCCATTTTAGAGATGAGAGCCCAAGATCTTCACACATTGCTCAGCTTGCCCAACAGTGAGGGGAAAGGCCAATACTGAGGCAGCTACCCCTGACGTCAAAGACTGTAAATCGACCATCCCTATGCTCTCCCTTTTCCAGCAGAGCAGGGTCAAGGCCAAGCATTTGAGAGAAACTATAGGAGACACGTGGAAGTATCGACTTTGGGAAGGCTGGGATGTAGAGCTCTCTGACACACAGCGAGTCTGAGCGACTTCCATGATATGGTGTGGGAGGAGAGTGGCCCATATGAGCATCAGCCATGGGCCACCTGGAGAATGACCCTATCTGCCTGGAAGGATACACATAAGGTGAATGAATTCAGTTCTAATCCCCTCTGCTCACTATGCTATCTTGAGCTGAGTTCTGGAAGCCCCTGGGGGTACCAATTGCTTCCGTAATGACAGAAACATCTTTGCAATGGGGTTAGGCACAGACTAGGAGGCTCACAACTGTCGCAGTGGGTCTGGTAATGGGCAGAAATGAGGCTAGGGGATGATAGCAAGCAGAGCTAAGCCGCTCCAACCAAGGAGGTGACAGGCTGGGAGGATGGGGTGTGACACAGTCATAGATTTAGTCCTTGATAAGACTCAGCTGAGGAGTTGCACTGAGCATGCCTAGTGGTAGAAGTGCATGGAAGGTGCCAGGGGGATGTGCACAGGGAGTGTACAGGAAGTTGTAAGGCTCACACTTGTTTAACCATCGGGCTCAAGGCCTAGTTCATCTTCCAACACCGTTCACCTTGGGTGAACCACTGCCCCTCTCTGCCTCTCGCTGAAAACGGAAAAAATCAGCTTTGGGGAGATGACTTAGTTGGTAAAGAGCTTGTTACGCAAGGATGAGAACCTGAGTTCAGATTCCCAGCACCCATATAAAAGATGGGTGCAGCATTCAGGGAGCAGAGACAGGCAGGTACCCGAGGTTTGCGGGACAGCCAGTCAGTGAACTCCAGGCTCAGTGAGAGAGCCTGTGATAGAGGGACACCTGACCTCTGACCTCTACACACGTGTGCAGGCACACACACACACATGTGCGCACACCTGCATGTACATGGGAACACATTTACATTAAACACATTGTACATATGCCCATATCACATAACACACACATATAAACACATTGTACACATGCCCATGCCCATACCACATATCACATACATGCTTTCTCTGACACATACACACACACACACACACACACGCACATGCACACGCACACCCGCACACACACGAACAAATGAAAAAGAATTGAGTCAGATGTTCCTAAACATCTGGGAAATAATACGGCTTCTTTAGAGTAGGTTCATAGTTAAGACAGCAAGAATTGAACTCAGGTTTTTTTAGGTAATTTGGAATTCTGGATTTTTAACTTACTGGTTCTGAACTCTTCTCCTTCCCTGTACATGATGAGAACCACTGACACCAAGCTTGTAGGGCTCTTAAGAGGCTCTTGCCAGCCAAGGGTAAAGTCAGTGCTGGGCCTTGAGAGCACAGGACAAATGCAGCCACGGTGAAAATGGCCACAAAACCAGGACTACTCTGCTGTGGGCGTCAGTTCTTCCCATGGAGGTAGAATGTCTGTCTTTGCGTGTTACCAGACGCTGGGGAGCAAAGGGAGGCAACACCTGGCTTTTCCTATTCTTGCTGATTGGAGCTGAAAATAAATGTGCAAGTCAGCTGGAATGGAGGGCGCCTGTGAGTCATGGGAAGAGACCCCTCCCAGATACTGAATCCCTAGAGCTGTCCGTCTATGGCTTGCTGTCTTGACACCATGACCTGAGTAGCTCCTCCAGGCCTCACCCAGACTCTTCAAGCTGGTCTTTTCAGCTCACCTGTTCTAAATGCAGGTCCCTGTCAAATGCAGACATCTAATATTATTCCCGGGACCCCCAACCTTTCCTGACTCTCAGGTTTCCAGAGTCCCAGGATACCTCACACTCCTCATCTCTGACCACCAAGATCCCCATGGAAAGGGCCAATTAGCCCCTCTCTCTTCCTGCTTCAAGCCCTTCCCCTAAACTCTGCATTAAAGTAACAATTCACAATGGAGAGTGGGGGCTTAATCCCACCCTTAATCCCAACACTTTGGAAGCTGAGTCAGGAGGATCCCTGGGAGTCTGAGGCCAGCAGGGGCTAACTAGCAAGTTCCAGGCCATTCTGGTCTTCAGACTGACACCTTGTCTTTCACATAAAATAACAGAAGTAACAGTTCACCCATTCACTGATTTATCTATTCAGCAAATGACAACCTAAGAAGCACAGTGTCTCAGAAGTGTGGCACAGCACCGCTAGCCCATAAATAGATCTCCGTGGTCTAACGCCCATGGCAGACACCGCTAATATATCATATAGCATTTCTCTTCTCCCCAGTTCCAGGTTCTCCTCCAAATCCACCCCAAAGTCATCCATTCCTCAGGCAACCTCTCTTCATCCACTGGGCTGGCTCAACCCTCAGCACATCTTTTGGGTAGATAGGGAGGGGTTTTCCAGTATGCCACTTGCCCATCATGACCCCAGACAATATACACATTCATTTTTAGTACCTGTGTCCCCAAGTTAAAATAAGGACACTTCTCTTTACCCCGCAGGGCTGTGGGATTAGCATTAATAAGCGCTGCCAGATAGTATTTGTTTTCTTTTTTCTTTTCTTTTCTTTTTTCCTTTTCTGCTGCCCTCCTGCAACAGCTCAGCAGTGTTCCTTGCCTCAGGGATGATGTGAGGCAATGGGAAAGCTGGAGAAAGATTTCTAGGTTATTGAGTCTCAAGAGCCCGATCTCTGAAGATCATTTTGTGTCTTGAACAATAGATTTAAACACAGAGGAGGAGGAGAAGGAGGAGGAGGAGGCAGGATGCCCTTAGGTCAGACAATCCCCTCTAAGTCATTCAGTGGACAGGGAGAGAATTTGGATACTGATGACTGTGTGTGTGTGTGTGTGTGTGTGTGTGTGTGTGTGTGTGTGTGTGTGTGCACGCCCACACGTGTGCACACACTAACTAGCTTGGAGACGAATGTGCAAGAAAAGCAACCTAAGCTCCAGAGCTTCTATGTGCTTAACATAGTGTTGGACGTGCAGGGAAACCCTGGGGCGGGGGTGGCCTACAGCCTGTGCACTCGCTCTCCAGTAGGACAGCCCAGTCCGCCACCCACAGTCAGAACCTTCATGGCCGCTGCACTGTCTTCTTGGTTCTTCTCACTTCATAACTTCTCAGGAGTTAAGGAGACATGTGAGCTGACAGCTCTCCAAGCCAGATGTCAAATACATTTGCTGTTTACTCTAAAAGCTGTTTTGTGCTTTGATAAACTGGGGCATAGCAGGCCCCGGAGGCAGTGTGCAGCCCTGTAACTACATGAACAAGGGCTGGAAGGTGAAAGAGGCTGCCCTTCGCTTCTGGCTTTCCTCCTGAGCCTCCTCTCCTCTGCCCACAGCAAAGCTGCTCTTTTTGGGTTCAACTGGCCACATTCCAACAGTCTTGGGGTGATGGCTGATGTTCCAGAACTGTCTCTTTGGGTAACCTCTGGGCATCCTGAAAACAGCACCAGCACACGGAGAAAGGGGCAGACATGGTTCACTGAGGGATTCGTAGCCTGCACTGCCCTGCTTGCTTATATTTTCTCTCTTTCTCCTGACAGCCTTAGTAGGAAAGACATTTCTCTCAATTTAGAGACTAGCAGAGGACCTCAGAGAAGCACCGGCTCATGACCACTCTGCAAAGGAAATGAGCGAGAGGACCATCTGTTAGCCTCATACGCAGTCATTCAATCCATCCACACACCACATACCTCATCCCACTGGTGTGTATAATACACATCACACACGGATCCTTGAGTTTATTTTTTTATTAATAAAAGAAATGGCTAAGACCTGATGTCACATCATAATATTTTCAGTAATACTAATGTCATGTCTATAGAGCTCGAGCTGCACATCCAGAAAGTCACTGAGATAGACTCCCTCCCAGGAGACAAGTCTTTCCACACTGGTGACTCACGAGTGAGTCACAGAACCCACTCCCCCTGGGTCTAGATGTGTCTCACAATCTGTTTGGAAAGTACCTGTTAGAAAGCCATAACCAGATAGGGCACACCTACAGCAGCAGCCTCAGACTTAGGACGCAGAGCAGGAGCATCAACTGTGAGTTCAAGGTGGCTAGTGAAATCCAGCCCTGCCTGGGCAACAGAGCAACGTCCTGTGCCAATAGAAGGGGAGGGGAGGGGAGGGGAGGCCTAACCCTACCTAACTCTAGCTCCAATCCTAACCCTAAGCCTAAACCTCTAACCAGGGAGGGGAGGGGCAGGGAGGGAAGGGAAAGGGAGGGGGCGAGGAGGGAAAGGAAGAAAGGAGAGATGGAGGAGAGGGGGAGGGGAGGGGAAGGGAAAGGAGGAAACCATAACAATAAAGTAGGCCTGGTGGCATAAGCCCAGCTACACAGGAGGCCTATTGAGGGGTTGCAAGATCAAGGCTGACCTGGACAACAGAGAGAGAGAGGGAGAGAGAGAGAGAGAGAGAGAGAGAGAGAGAGAGAGAGAGAGAGAGAGCGAGCAAGGAATTAAAAGTTGGCATATGATGTGAATCCTTTCGCCTGCTGGATGAAAGATTACCCACCAAAGAATGATTCTGCTCTGATACTCTATGAGGCTAGGGGTTGGGGAAAGAAGGGGCCACTGGTAATTTCAGACATGGGAGCCGAAGGCCCACATGACTTGGCCTCCGGCTACCTCTGCGATCTTGGATGAGTTAGTTCTATCTATATCCTTTAGCTCTGAGCCACATTAGCTTCAGTAGCCAGCAGTTCAAGCCATATCCCCTGATAAGGATGGATCCAGAGTGCTTTCATGTGGCTTGGGTAAGATTGTGCACAACTCCTGTGGTGGTGAAGGCCTGGTCACTACTGTGCACGATTGGGAGAGGTGGGGCTTCAGGGAGGGTTTTAGATTGGTGGACAATGCCCTGAAAGGGGTTTTGAGATCTCAGGCCTCCCAGATTCCTCTCTCTCCTTCCATGAGAGGCTCATCCAAAGCAACAGGGCTGACTGAGCACAAACTGAAATTGCTCTAATTGTAAGTCGAAATAAACCTTATTACTCGGTGAGCAGGTGAGTGGATGATCTCAGGCATTTGTTGTGGCATCAGAAAGCTGGCTATCACTGCTTCCGTGAGTTTTGTGTTTTGGTACCAGAGAAACATCATCTTGGAGTCATAGGGATGAATTTGAAGGTTATGTAGGAGACGCTGCCTCTGGAGCTCTGTGAGCTACAACTCAAACGAAACATGAGAGAATTGCCTAGTCTCAGGATCAAAGGGGCTTTTAAAGTTTATCTGCACCTGACACTTTGAGACACCCTTCATTCCATCTTCACAAGAAGATGCCAAACTTCTGCTTGAATGTCTCCAGGGAGGTCCTACTTCTCAAGACAGCATTATCCTTGTTTGGACATCTATGGAGGAAGTAAAAGCTTTCTCTCATAGATAGGTATTAATTTACCTCATTGGACTTTGAATTCTGGACCCAAGAGGGTCACCTTTTATAATGTCAGTGTCTTAAGCCTCCTTATCCTGCCCGATTCCTGCTATTACCTCCCTTTTCTTCATGCTAAGCCAGCCTTTCAGGTCTTTCAGCTGGGCCTGAAGTGATGTGGTCGTAAGTCTCCATGTCATGCATAGTCCTAGGACTGTCTATGTCAATATCAACCTCAGCAGAGCTCTTGAATTCTGGTCTGCTCAGTGTAACACATCACGGGAGCAGAGAGCTGGTTGGCGTTAGCTCCTGGAATCCAATGGCTTGGATTTGGATCTCAGTTCTGTGGAAACATGCCCAGGCTTTACCTGGAAATCAGAGCCATGAACAGTTCCTGACTCGTGAGGTTTTTTACCAGGATGAGGCTGAGTGAGGCATTCAGAGTGCATCCAGGCAGTGCCCGATTAATGTGAGCGAGCTCTAATCGCTCAGACTTGCTAGAGATGGCAATTCTGCTAATGCGTCTAAAGAAGCAGCTTTGCAGCTGAGTCTCTAAGAAGGCCTGAACCCTGGGATCAGCTTCATGTCACCCACAGTGAGGCAAGGGGTGGCCCAGGGCACGGGGTAGAGGAAGTAGGACATCCAAGTGATTAATGGATTAATGACCAGCAGATTGAGCCTTTTTTTTCCCCCTTAAAGACTCAGAGAATCAAATTTAAAGCAGAGAAGGTTAAATCCCAGCCAGGCAAAAAGCACATCTATGAACTTGCAAGAAAACTCATTATTTTTATTTTTTATTTTTATTCTTTCCCGTTTAGGACTGTTCGTCCCAGGGTGTTTAAGTGCTGACTTGGGGTAAGGTATATAAGCCAATAATGAGCTTTTGGAATGCCTCCTCCCTGTCAAACAGGGATCAGAGAAGACGCATGCGGGGCTGTGGGAGAAGGGTAGGGAAGGCAAGCTTTGATTCTCTCTGAGCTACCTTAAGCTCCAGCGCAGCAGTCTTCCCTGCCTCCAAGCAAAGTCGAATCCTTCTCTGAGCTAGGAATAAGGAGCTTTTGGGTCCCAAGGGACCCCTCAGGGCTGTTTGAAGAATCTCTGCCTTCACTCCATGGTGTCTCAGGATTTAGTAGCTCTCAGCGGGGAGCAGATCCTCAGGGGAAGCTCATATTACAGCCAGGAGATGAGGTTAACTCCTGGCCTTTCAGCCCTGTTTATCTGAAGGCATGAGAACTCTACTAAAATGTCTTGGCAATATTGGCACCTGGGAGTGGGGGTTGGGGTTCTTTTTTAACGCTGAATGGAAAGACACAAGACCATTGTTTGGCCTGCCTGGAGCTGTCCTTGGCAAATGTTCCATCGTGATTTCTCCAAGTGATACCCACGGACTACCCTCTACATGGTGACTGGAGGTGAATTTTTAAATGGTTAAAACACAGCCCTGTCCCCTCAGTGCTGAGTCACTGTCTGGGGTCAAGGTGCAGCAACAGGTGCTTCTCAAGGTGACAGAGCGAGTGAGCCTTGGGTCCAGGTGCAGGCCCTTGAGGTCTTCCTCTGAGGTGGCTGGGGCTTTAAGACTAGCTGCCCGAGGCGGGAGGATAAGCGTGAGTACACTGAGGAAAGGGTTTAGAGACTCATTCCTGACTCTAGTGTCAACACCACTACTTGCATGCTGCTGTTTGATGACCGCTTGCTGCACAGAACGCGTGACAAGTAGTTTATTATCCTAAGTTTTTTTTTTTTTTTTCAAAATTGCTCACTGTTCACCTGGCAAAGTGTCATTGCCACATACCCACGGTGCTCCCAATCACAGGGCTGCTGCTCCCTCTGTCCTGTCTCCCTTCTATCCTCTTTCCCTAGTCTAAATCCCGACTGAGTCATCCTCAGTATTCATGTGTCCGCTCACGTCTCCTTCCTGCTGAGGTTGCTCACTCTTGGGGGACTGTCTCAGTGGATAGCACATCTGTGTTTGTCTGGTGTTTGTCTGCTCATGGCCAACCTACTTCTACTTTAAGACCTTTCCTTGAGTACATTCATTGCAGGGACATCAGCACTTAGGCAGAGCGGGACAAATCTGGCTGCAGCCTAGGTGACCACTGTGGGACTTGGGGTGAGTCTTTCTCCACTCCTGATGACCCTCTATTTTTGTGGGTTTTCCCCCAAGAAGTCTCCTCCTATAGCCCCTAATGTGCACAGTATGCTTGATGGCAGTTTAGGGTCAGAGAGTTTGTAGTCTGAATTCATGGGTAGGTTTCCCAGAGAGACGGCTTTGGCTTGCTCCAAGACACTCAGCTTCTGCCCTCCTCTTTTGTCCCTTAAGAGCCAGCTGTCCCCTTCAGTCAGACTGTGTCCTGAGCTCTTGAGTGCCACCTCAATCAATATCGTCAGAATGACAGTGCCTAAGACTCCTCTGTAGGTCCCTTGGCTCTTCTGCTCAACTCCCCTAGCTTTCTGTTCTCCCAGGTCATTCTATAAAACTGAGACGGTTTCATCAACCATGTAACTCCCTGTGTTTAGAGAGGTTTCCTCCAGGCGTGTGCTGAGTCCTCAGACCACATCTGCGATGCAGAAAACAAATATACCCCATGCTGAGCCCCGATAATTCCATGTCTAGCAGTTTATTGGAAAGGGGGATTCAGACTTGAGCGAAGTTGTTCACTGAAGCATTTTTTTTTAGGATAGCATCATACTGTATAAACAACTTAAAATCAATCAATAAGAGATTAGTTAAAAGAAAATGGGGTGTAGATACACAGTGGAAATTTTTCAGCCATAAAAACAATGAAGTCCTGTTATTTGTGGTGATGTACTTGGAATTGGAGAACATTATGTTAAATGAAATAAGCCAGGAATGGGAAGATAGATGCTGAGTGTTGCTACTCATATATGGAAGCTCAAAACGTTGAGAGGGGATTCGTGGTCATTATGCGCTAGGAAAGGGAGCGAGGAAAGGAGACAGAGGGAGGTCAGATAACAGGTATCCAAACACAGTTAGATAGGACCATGGATTCTCGTGTCCTATGCATAGCAGGGGTGATGACAGTGTTCAACAACTTACGGAATGTCTTATGAAAAACAAGAAGGGAAGAGTTTGAAAGTTTTAGATACTAAAAGATGATGAATGCTTGAGAGAACAGAAATGCTAATTACTTGAATCTAACAGATCGTTATGTATTAATTATCTCATAAATATGTGCAATCCTCCAGCCTGGTCTACAAGAGCTAGTTCCAGTGCAGGCTCCAAAGCCACAGAGAAACCCTGTCTCGAAAAACCAAAAAAAAAAAAGTGCAATCCTATTGTGTCAAATAGGAAAAGAGATGGACTGTTATGTTCTATGAACTCATATGGTCAAGGGTTGACTTGGATGTATCTAGGTAACTTTCAATGTTTTGCTTTTCTGTTGTCCTTAAATAACACTGTATTGAACATCCTTCTCCTTATATATGTATTTATCTCTCTTGTGATTTTAGGGTAGGACCCTAGGAGTTAAACTACTGTGTTATTTAATATAAACTTGTTTAAAAAAAAGGCCTTCCCTTTCCAAAATCACAAATCTATCTCCCCAAATTCATCAGCAGGTTATTTTGAGTCCCTGAGATTACATTGGCGTTTTTGTTTGTTTGTTTCTTCAGCCCATTTTAATCAAACAAAAACAGTACTGCCCTGGAGTGAAAATTAACAAGTGAGGCATTTCGGATTAAAAGATTCAGTTAGGATGAAGACAAAAGCAGCATCATGTGGGCTCTGACACTTACATGCAAGAGACACACAAATGGGTTTCTCATAGGCTCCAGCTTTTGACTCGATGTATCCAGGCAACAGAAGCCAGGATTTAATAACAGATGTTCGCTGCATAGCAATCACCATGTAATGCCAGGGTAGACTAAAACAGCATTTTATCAACCAATAAATGTGCTGTTTGCTTTATTTTACCATGTTGTTCTTCAGTTCTCTTCAAAGCCGAGAGGACAGATTGAGTCACTCGGCATCTGCTGGGAGCAATATGCTTGGCTTCATTTAAAGTGAAAAATCAGGTCTGTGTTTACATTTTTCACGAAAGCATGGGATCCGATGTGCTAACACTCCCAACTGGGCTAGCCGCAAGGGCTTTCAGGAAATTCTCAGGGAACCTGGGATGGACACAAGAAGTCAGTCACCTTCTGGGAAAGACATATGGTGGCCCTTTCACTTCAATCAGCCCCAGCAGAGGGAGGTCTGCTCCCCCTCATCACCACCCCCAGAGACCCCAGCTGGGCTCCTCCATAGATAAGGGTTCCTAGACTTTGAAACAAGTCTCTCTGGGAAAGACCAATCCTCCAGCAATGCTTGACTCCCTGTGTGACAACTTGGATGTTTATGACTACAATGATGTAATTTCTAGGGTCAAATGTTACAAAGTCAGTAGTTTAGGAATGCTGTTTCAAGTTGGTCTAGGCAGAAAGAGGAATTCGCAGAGAGGAAAAGCAGGCAATATTGGTTCAGGATGGTCTCTCAGTCTCCCTATCTGCAAGCATCCACAGATTCAACCAATGGAAGGTCAAAACTAATTGAAAAAAATTGAATCAATACTGAATGTGTACAGACTCCTTTTCTCTTCATTACTGTAGAAACAACACAGGGTTACAGTTCTTTACATTGCATCACAAGATGTCTGACGATGATTTGGAGCATAAGAGAAAATATGTTCAGATTCTACACAAGTACTATGCCATCTGCAGATTGGCATCTGTGGGGGATTCTGGATCCACTTCCCCTCTGGGTATCCAGAGACAACTGTACTATATGCCAAACAGCAGGCCAGGTTGTTATAGATTATCTAATTCAGTGATCATAGCATTAATCTGAGCTAACACTCTTTTGCACATCTGAGGCAAGATAAAGGACTGGAGAATTGTAGTCACTTGTTTGATCAGCTAACACATTATGGGCTGAGGGGAAAAGGGAGAGGGTTCAAACCTGTGCTGACATTGCCTGGAGCCAACTGCATTTTACACAGATGCTTAAAATAATATCTCCCTTATAATCTTAGAACCTCACCATTTCATTAAGAGTCTAATCTGACTCCAGGGTTAAGGGCATAGCTCAAATGTAAAGTGTTTGCTTTTTGGGTTTTTTTTGAGTTTGATCCTTAGAGCCCAAGTAAAAATATCCAGGTGTGGTAGTACATGCTTATAATCCCACCAGTGAGTAGAAAGAGATGGGAGCAGAGCCTTGGAGCTCACCAGCTGGACAGTCTTGACTACTTTGTTGGTTTCAGACCGGTGAAAGACCCTGCCTCAAAGAGAAAAAGTAGACATCACCTGAGAAATAATGTCCAAAGTTGCCTCTGGTCTCCACATGTATGCACATCGAGAGAGAAAGAGAGAGAGAGAGAGAGAGAGAGAGAGAGAGAGAGAGAGAGAGAGAGGGAGAGAGAGAGGAGGGAGAGAAGGAGGAAGGGGAAAGGGGGACTTGTACCCTTACATGAACCAATAGGTAGAGTGAGGTGTTGTGGTTTGGATATGGTTTAGCTCCACCAATACTCATGTTGCAATTTGATTTCTAGTGTAATGGTGTTGAGAGACAGTGGAATTTTAAGACAATTAAGTCTTAGGAGCTCCACTTTTATGAATGGATTAATGTCTTCCCAGAGAGACTAGCTTATGTCTCTCAAGACTGGATTAGAGCTCTTGGACCTGGATTAATTATAAGAGCAGGATGTTATGAAGTAAAATGATCTCTGGTATTTCATTCATTTTCAAACGTTCTTTCTGTTACAAAGCCCTTGCTAGAGCCAGGGGAGTCTGGCTTTGGCATCGTGGTCTCAGACCCCTAGAACTTCATGCAGTACCCAGCTTTAGCATTTGTTTTAGCAACAGAAATGCTCTATGACAGGAGGCGCAGCTGTGTGGCTTCTGATGTGAGGCCACCACAGGCATGCAGATCCTCCTTTGCTCCCTGCAATACTGGCTGTAGAAGACTGCAGCTACTGTGTAAGTGCTTTGCTTGATGTGAGATCTCCACCAACTGTGTGGTGATGTGTATGCAGATGGGAATCAAGCTTCTACAGAAAGCCCTGCGAGTAACATCATTTTCTTTTCAGTGTTGGGGAAGGGATCCAGAGCCTTGCGCACGCAGGCTAGCCATGTGCTCTAGAGTTTAAATACACCACCAGCCACGCTGAAAGTGTTTCTTTTTACATACCACTTGCACTGCATCAAACTGTTTCTCATGGAGCAGATGCAAACCACTACTGCCAACCTCTGCACGCATTGTAGGCTAGTGAGCAAAAGAATTGATTCTTGCAGCTTTAAGGCATTGTGTTTGGGGTGATTTGTTACACTGCAACAGCTAACATCGAGGAGCTTGGTCACCAGGTAAACCTTTCCAGTTAAAAATGACGTCGCAAACTATGTAAAAGTTGCCATAAGATACATTGCTCCTGAGAACAGCCCCCTGTGATTAGCAGCCCTGTCTGCTTGCACGATGAAAAGTCAAGCAAGCATTTTGCTACTGAACACTTACTAGGAAAAACTGCACCTCCTTCAGCCAGAAAGGGAGAGGGGGAGATGTGAGAAGGCAGACAAAACAGAAAGACGAAGTGGGGAGCAACTTGAGCCTCTTCAGGGGCCGGTACTTACAGAATGAATAGAAGCATGAGTTAGTTAGCTTTCTGCTTATAAGGAAGAGAGGTTTGCACCAGTGTCAATCTCACAGATGTGGACAGTTTGGTTTGGTGTTTGGGGGGCTGTGGTGAAGTGGCATATCATGGGAGCAGAGGAAGTCTAGTCCTCTTAACATGAAGCGGCCCTCAGCCCATCAGAGAGCTCAGTCTCAACTTAAGCTTGGGTTTCTTATTTGACAAGCCCCCACCTGAGACCAGAGCAGAGACCCAAATAACGGATATTAAATTTTCTGCCAGGTCACTTAGATAAAGACTAGGTGGAGCTAATGTGTCTTATACCTGTTTTTCCTCCTTAAATGTAAGCAACATACGCTTTATGAAAGAGGAAAATTTCATTGAGCATTGATTTAAATTACTTTTTATCCTAATGTTACTTAATATGTACAAACATAAAACATAGGTATAAAATCCTTATGCTTTTAGTACTATTCAGCCATAAAGCTGAAACAAATTTCTAAATTAAATACCAGTAAGACTGTAAAACCAATAAACTTCAAATTAACAACATTAGTTTAATATGAGATTGGTTGGTGGAATGGACTGCAGCTCTCAGTGTGTCCGCAGTGCAGGGCTCATGTTCTCATGTCCTGCTTGAGCTTGCCTGTTAGACCTGCTGCCCCACTCTGCAACGTCTCAGAGAGTGACCATCCTTCTGCCACATAGGCTCTGGTCTGCAGCCTCCCCCTCTCTCCCACCCTCCCTCCCTCCCTCCTTCTCTCCCTCCTCCCCCCTTCCTCTCCCTTCCCATTTCTCTTCCTCTTTCCTCTCTCTCTTGTCTCGTTAGCCCTAACAGCAGTAAACATAACTGTAAAAAGACATCTGGTCCCCTTCCAAAGGAAGCATAAATGTGGGATGCTAAAAATCACATCCCATAGGGCAGGGCTCAGCAAAGTTTGTCAAACACCAAACAGTAAAGGCTTCTAATTAGTGGACCACACAGTCTCTGCTGCAGCTACCCAATTTCGCTGTCCTGTTTCCAAAAGCAGTTTCAGAGGTGACAGTGGGTCCTCCATATTCACAGGACATTGGTTTGAGGACGACTTGCGGGTACCAACATCTTCGGATGATCAAGTCCTTCACACAAAATGCTACCATGTTTGCTTGTGAGCAGATCCTCAAGTATGCTTTGATCATCTCTAGATGACTTATAAAACCCTGAAAGCACTGTGTAAATCGTTGTGATAGTGTAGTGTGTGTGGGGATCTTAAACCGTGGGCAGCAGCAACTAAAGGTGGAGTCAAGAAAAAAATTGGCAATGGTGAACATTTTCTGAATGGGAAGCAACAAAAAATATTCAAAATGAAATGTCTGATGGATGTGAGGTGTGTCTGGTTGCAGCCACCTAAGGTGCAGTGTGTGCCTTTACCAACAGCTTCTGCACACGCAGCACACACACTCCCCTCTCACGGTGTAGGCTGTCATACCATGCAATGCCACGGATGCTGCCTGACTAGAGACTGTGTGTATGGACACGGTGCTTTTACTGTACATATGGAGTTGTCTGCCCTTCCAGAAGAAGTGTAATGAATGAATTATGGAAAGTAAGTATTTTAAATATTTTCCCACTGTCATTCCTCAACAGGTAAGTCTTGTCAATATGCCTTTGGATTGGATTGCCCTGGAATGTTTGATTTTGAAGATTGATGTTTGGGCTGCTGCTAGAGTTTCATGAAAATACTCTGTGAATTTTGATTTGAGATTAGAAGAAGCTTTTTATCAATTTTTGAAATGTCTCTCTAAATTTACTTCTGCATTTTGTACTATGCCTTTATATAAAGGGTCATTCTCAGCACTGTTGATTATAAAATTGAAAAGCTGATAATTTTGAAAACTGTGGAAGATGCTCCACATCCCAGTGTCAAATATCAGCCACGAGTGAAATGTTCGGGTAAAAATAAACAATTACATCCATGTCTTTAGTACCCAAGTATACTTCCATATAAAATAAATGATAACATATATGCTAGATAATTGTTTTAAAATAAATTTCTTTATGCTTTGTTATCATTAAATGTTTAATTTATTTACCTATTGTATATACTCAAGATCCCATAAAATTCTCTTTGGCAAAGAGTAGTAATGAGTGCCTTCGGGGATAATATGAAAGAAAAGTCTGTCGATGTTCAGTAAAGGCCAGCTGAATTGAGTGTAAGTCAAAGGGCCAGCTGTGGGGTTAAAATTTGGGGGACCCTGGAACTCAACTTATTTGGACTTTTAGAGTGTGATGAAGTACTCTGTTGTGAGAGATTTGTATGTGTTTTCACTCGTGAGACCGCCCATGAAGTAGACCATACAGATTTTTGTTTTGGTGGACTCCGAGGAGATAGAAGGACCCAGAGAATAAGACGTGGCTAAAAAGTGTGTTCCCAGCCCGGAAGTGGAGAAGAGTGTGACGTGATCTTGACTCCCTGAATCAACCAGGTTTATTCCCTAATATTTGACTCCCGAGTTTTATTGAATAATAAAACATCAAAAGAAGCCCCAATTCTTTTGATTTAAAAAACCTCAATGATTTAAATTGTAAAACTATTCCCAATGTGTAGAAGATACAAAAACAGACGGGGGAGCGGTTGAGTAGTCCGCGGCCTGAAGATTGTGGACACCTAAGGTGGACAGCTAGGAAGAGTTGACATAGAATCAGACTGCAAACTGTCAGGTCACTGAGAGCTTTAAACCAAAGGCAGTGGTCACTCTGAAGGACACATAGAGTTTACGTCTCTCTCTCAGGATTGAGTGTGAACTGCACTAACCGGGACCCACAGAGCGGTGTTCAACAGGGACCCAGAGGAATATTCGAAGGCTCCAGAAAGGGGTGTGTGTGTGTGTGTGTGTGTGTGTGTGTGTCTTAAGATGACCATTGAATCAAGCCACACATTAGAAAACACTAACAGGGGCCTAGATACGGCTCAGTGGGTAAAGCGTTTGCTGCGTCAAGCGTGAGGACTGGAGTTCAGACCCACAGCGCCCATGCAGCAGTCAGGCATGGTGGCACACACCTGTAACTCTATGCTGGGTTGGGGGTAAGGGATATAGGGAAGTAGGGAAGTCTCTGGGGGCTCCATTGTCAGCCAGCCTAGTCAAAACAGTGAGCTCTAGGTTGAGTGAGAGACCCTGTCTCAAAAAATAAGGTGGGGGAAGAGATAGACAAAGATGCCGAAAATCAACCCCCTTCTACACGAGCACAAAACGATGAGGGTATTGCTCTCTCTCTCTCTCTCTCTCTCTCTCTCTCTCTCTCTCTCTCACACACACACACACACACACACACACACACACACACACACACTCACACACCAGGCAACAGAATCCTAGACTATTCATGGAAGATTATAATTAACTTAAGTTTCTGAGAAACCAATGAATAAAGGCAAAAACCCATTGCTTGCTGTCTAGTTTGGTTTTTGCTGCTGTGACAAACACCATGCCGAAAAAACCATCTCAAGGTGGAAAGGGTTTATTTGCCTTAGAGGTCACAATCCATCACTAATGGGAGCGAAGGCAGGGACTTCTCACATGGGTCAGTGGGTGTTAGAGGTCTCACTAGCACGGTTGACTTTAGTATCTGCTGGTTCCTAGCCCTCAGATGCAACAACTGCTGGCTGGAAAAAAAAAAAAAGAAAGAAAGAAATTGCATATGTCCTGAGCACAGATGGACTTTTCTTCTCTTTATTTTTTTTAACAATACAGTGTAACTACTATTTACACAGCATTTGCATTGAGAGTAGGAATTAGAAGTCATCTAGAGATGATGTAAAGTACCCAGGAGGATGTGCGGATAATGTACCATTTTTTGACAGGGACTTGAACATCTGCAAAATTTGCAACCCTTGAGGATTCTAGAGGTAATTTTTGGGTAGCGAGGGACAGCTGTGTATGTGGTGTGCTTGGTATGATAATAATAATACACAGAGATTTCAGCAGAGTAACCATTAATGAAGCCCTATTAATGGTTGTTGTGGAGTAGCTGAGTTCCATTAGCCCCAGAGGTTAAGGGAATCTGGGGAAGGGCTGAATTGGGCAGCACAGAATTAGTGTGCAGCTTGCAAGCTCCAGGCAAGCATTGCCTCACCCCAGAGCTTCCGTGTTCCAGCGGTGAAACTCCACAATGAATATATCCGTTCAGTCAATAACACTGTACAAGTTGTGAAAACCAAGAGGCGATTAATCATTGGAATGGGAGGCATTTGATCCCTCCGCAGAGAGGAAACAGGCATGACTTGCTAGCGAGTTCAGCTCTCTGTGATCTTTTAAGAGCTGTTTGTTGGGCTTAGAAATGGTTTTCCTTTTGTGTGGGTTTGTTGAGGCTTCAGGAAATCTCTGGGAGTCTGAGAAAGGATGGCTTGGGGGTTCAAACAAGTACTCAGAGCCTGGTGGATTCTGAGAGTCAAGGGTCCCTCTTGAATCCACCTGCAAGGTGATTTTTCTCTTCTCCTTGGGAGAATTTATGTAGAAGTTGTAATCTGAGAAGCCGAACCCCTGAACAGATGTTTGATTGTTTATTTGATTTTTACGTATGTGTGTGTGTTTAGTGAAGGCAACTCTTTAAAATTTTGGGACATTATACATATGGTCTGTTTCTAGCTTCTCTTGAGAATGAGGAAATCTGGCCACATGGCTCTGCACTCCCCAGGGCACACAGGCTGGCACTGAGCAGCAGGCATGCCTGTGGAGGGTCTGTGAGTCTGAGCCCCCACCTCCACTCCTTAACTCCTTACAGCAGGCACAGGTCCCTGTCCGCTTGCCATTTAATCACTGAGCACAGGATCTATTTGCCTTGAAAGTAGAAATGAACTCTCTGTATTCACATCTCTATTAAATGTGGGGAAATGAAAGATACATCAAGAAGGGTACATTTTTCAATAAAAGTCATGGAACATACACTTTCTTGTGATATTAAATTATTTTCATGGATATTTTATATGCAAATGGCTTTCTCGGTTCTCTTGCTTCTGACCTAGAGCTGTTCCCCAAGTTTCCAGAAATCGCTGCCAGGAGGCATGGACATGGCAGAGCTCACTCAGACTTTGTCGGCTGAGGACTAAGTCCTGGGCTTCCACTCAGATGAGTGGCTCAGGTTCCTTTTCTGTCCTCATCCAGTTTAGCCAGTGTAGGGAATTTCAACAGTTTAAATCAGCCTCCCCTACAAAGGGGTGATAGTTTTATTGCTGGAAAGTCACAGGCATTTGGTATGAATTGGTGGAGTAGAGGGAGGGGTGGGGCAGAGGATCAGGAGCTGGCAATCTTTCCAGGAAAAAGTGCTGTCTCCATGGAGGTGTGCCAGCTTTTCCAGATGAGGAAAGATGGGGCAAAGCAAAGGGGCAAGAGGGAAGAGCTTGAGGATCTGCCAAACTCGAGGAAGCCGGGGCTGTCTGAAGTGTTCAGGCTGGGGCAAATGAGTCCTGAGATGTCAACAGTTGAGTCCAGCAAGGTGAGGGACAACGAGCGGCTATTAGAAAGGGCTGGTGACCCAAGAGGGTTCAGGAAAGAATGGATAAGTCCTAAGGCCAGAGAAGAGCGAGAGTTCCCTAGAGCCCCAAAGACAATCTTGTGAAGGGGGAGATGCGTCAGTAAAAACAGTAAGATTTCAACAAAGGACTGGACATAGGGCTGGGAATGTGGGTAAAGTGCATGCTGGAGGACCTGAGTCTCAATCCTCAGCCGGCATAGCGACACTTACCTGTAACCCTCTTGGGATGGCGGGATTGGATGGAGACTGGCAGACTCTGGGGACTATTTCAAAAGGTAAGTTTGAGAGAGCTCAAAGAAGGTACCTGAAATTGGCCTGGCCTTTGGACATGCATGCACAGATAGGCATGTGTATACACAGGCATACAATGCACACATAACACACTTCCAAATACACATACCCCCCCACACATATATGCATACATACACATAGACACACATGAATTGGGCTGACAAGGTATGCATGGCCTTATGGACAGTGTTCCCTTTAGCATATTGCAGGAAACCTTTGAATGTGAGGCTGACCAAGTCTCGGGAAACAAATTAAAAGGCTTCCAAGCACAGTAGAGCAGGGGCCTGGCTTTAGGACACCACTGGACACTTTCCAGCTTCAGTTCCCTTGCTCATAATCAGGGTAATGACACATGCCTCTCATAATCGCTGTGAGGTTAGATGCAGTATAAAGCCCCCGCGCTAGGGAAAACTGAGAAGAGTAAGCTAATTTTCAGCAGATTTGGGTGTGCATTTCCAAACTTGACACCTAACCTGGGACAACTTAGCTTCATTTCCTCCCATGAGGCACCTCCTGTGTGAGCCCCCACTGGGAGGAGCCCTCCCTAGTTGTGCCTGCCATCTGTCGCTGGTGTTCCAATGCCGACCTGCTGCCTGGCACAGGGCTGCAGTCATAATTACCACTTCTGAATCAATTCCTCCGAGCCCTTTTGAGAAGGCTGAGGAATGCTGTGATTAAAATGATTTAAAACTGGCCTCCTCGTTCACAGCTTTTAATATTTGATAAGATTTTGGAGGGAGCAAGGGATGAGGGGCGAGGCAGGAGGTCTGGAGGCTTGCAATCCCAGCTGTAGCTGGGTCTGTAACCTATGGAGTCATTCCAAACAGGAAAACAGAATGGGGGAGGAGAGGAGAGGAGGGAGGGAGGGAGAGAGAGAGAGAGAGAGAGAGAGAGAGAGAGAGAGAGAGAGAGAGGATGTGGGAGTAGGGTAGCAATGGTATATTCTTTTCTCCAAAGGAGAAAATCCTAGAAAGGAAAGGAGAGCCTTGTTCTTCTAAGCTGTGGGTGGATTTAAATTCTAACAACAATTCAACAATTAAAATTTCTATTATGGAAATAATAATAAGAAAACTATAATAGCAGTCACTTATCCGGGACCCAAAACTTGCCTGGCATGAGCGTTAGGAATATATCTCCTTTAATTTTCTCATACAATGGCCATAGAAGGGAGCTTGGTGTTTCTTAGACTCTAGAGAGGCTCCGAGAGGCAGAGTGGCTGTTGTGGTATTGTTTGGCCAGTTGCAAGGAAAGCTGAAGTCCACACTGGCAGTGTGTGTGTGTGTGTGGTGGACTCCCCAGCCTCATCATACCTCACACAGAAGAACAGAACATCAAGGTATACACTGGAAAGAGAGAAACAAGGCCCCCAGAGAGCCCTCCTGCTGTCACCCACAGTGGTTATCTCAGGAGTCAACAGCTCCCACAGATGCAAATGCCCAGGTGTTTTACTCCCCTGACAGGACAGTCAGTCCTGCATTCTAATTTCCTTCTTTCTACCCCTTTCTGGCACCTTTCAGGAATCTAGACTCACTGAGGATGGTGTCCTCGTGTGGATCAGAGTGATCTACTAAGTGGCAGACACTGTTGGTCTACCCCTCACCTCTGGTACCCTCTTGATTTTGCCTAACCACCTGCTGACTCTAGCATCACCACCATCATCATCCATTTGGCACCTGAGGAGAAGAGGACTCAGATATGTTGGGAATTTGTTTAAACTCCCCCCCAACCCACGCCTCGTGCCATCTGAAATAGAAGTGATCTGAAAGCTTCCCAGGGCAGGGTCTGAAAGTGTCTGGGAGAGCAGAGGACAGCTCCTCTCCTGCTGTGCCCCAGGCTTAGATTCCAGGCAGCTCATCCACTGAGAAGCCTAAGAAAGTCTCTTGATCTTAGGAAGGTAATGCTTGCTCCCAAGTCACCTCTGAAGAGCTGTCTCTACTTCTACCTGGGGTCACTCTAGGCCCCCTGAAGAATTTGGATATTGGGGGAGGGATGCCAGTATGGCAGCAGTTTTGAAAGGAAAGGAGTACCACAGTCTTTTCTGGGGAGGCTCACCCAATTATGCAGGACTTAAAAATCCACCCTGATAACAGAAAAGGAGGGGTGAAGATGTGGCATTGCAAATCCATACAGGATGGGAAAGAAAATCAGCAAGTTTAGACAATTTCAGAGTGGGGGAGAGAGAGAGAGAGAGAGAGAGAGAGAGAGAGAGAGAGAGAGAGACAGAGTCGTTAGTGTAACACAGATGTCTGTCAACTCTCTCCCAGTCTAAGTGGTCTGTTAAAGCAGTTGTGTGTCTCCAGAGAGGGTGAGCTTGGGACCACTGGAACTGAATGAGCCTTGGCACCAATAGAAGATGGACTATAGTGTCAGAATAAAGTTCTTGAATTTCAACATGTCTTTCAAACTTTAGGAACTCAGTAAACAAAGAACAGAAGTAAATCTCTAGTCAGCATGGTGTTTGAGATATACTAGATGCCCCCCAAATGCTGTTGTCTGACTGACTGACTGACTGACTGACTGACTGACTGACTGGACGAATGAATGAGTGAATGTAGAAAATGGCCTTTAATCTAACTTAGAGTTTCGTGGTAGTGAGATACAATCGCTCCTGGCAACACCAATCTATTCCCGAGAGAATGTTGAGCACCAGAGACACTCCACCTGGAGCCTTTCTTCTTGGCAGAATTCCCCCTTGGGCAAAGAAATGCCCATACCTCAACCACTGACAGAGATACAGGGTATTCATAAATGGATAAAACAGGACTGTCATGTCCTGCCAAGACAGGGTAAGATAGTTTTGAAAAGTTTCTTGCCTTCGAAAATGGTCTGTCAGTTACTTTAGGCCTTAGCCAAAGTTGGTCATTTCAACATTGCAAATGAGACTTTGGGTGATTTCTCAGGTAGTAGTTGTCTCTGTCATTTGTTGCACATTTTGGAAGTTTCTCGATTGCACTTCCTGTTCACTCAAGTAATATTGTTTTCCTTCTCAGATCTTTGATGGAGTTGAAGATTAGATTATTGTAGTTACCTTCATCATGATTTAGCCAAGCTTAACTTCAATGCAATAGTTACACTCCTTGAAATAGAATGTTTAGTAAAACTTTCATTATGTGTTCCTTGCTTAATATTGTTTATTGTTTGTAATTTTGTATTTGGTGTCTGTTCCTATTGTATATAGCTGTGTTAGTTTTGGATTGATCTTGTTTAGACAAAAGGGGGAGATGATGGGGAAACTATCAACCAATCACATCTAGTTAGGGTGTGGCTACCTGGGGTCCAGGTAGCAAAACAGAGGACACAGGTGCCCGCTCTCTCCACGCGGTGTCCACTGGACAGACAGGACCTCGGACCTCCCACTCTTGTAATGTGAGTTTCCCCTTTTTAACCATTAAAAAAATACTCGTTCTTCTTGAGCTGGCTTGATTATTTATCATACCGGCCTAATTCCCCGACACTGGATGAATGAATGAATGAGTCAATGGTCTCCTGCAGCAGACACACAGTAGTGTTCTAACAGAAATAACAACAAGATTTGCCAAGTTCTCTAAAGTTTAAGTGCTCCACCAAGGTGATCTCTGTTGCTCCCTTTTTAAATATTAATTTTATTTTTTAATTTTTTATGTGTATGTGTAATGTGTACCATGTACATTTAGGAGCCTGTGGAGGCAAGAAGAGGTATTGGATGCACTGGCACTGTAATGATAGATAGTTGTGAGGAAGCACCAATAAAATCCAGGTCTTCTGCAGAAGCAGTAAGAGCTCTTACATATTCGAGTCATCTCTCCAATCCCTATTGATCCCAGTTCACAGGTGAGGGAAGCAGACACCTGTAGAAGGTGGCACCTGTTGTAGGCTATGAACCTAGAACTTCATGGATCTGACTCTGGCTCACATTGCACACACCAAGTCCAGTTTGACCTTGATTTTCAATTTCTCACTTTGCCAAGGGCAAGGCTCTTCTAGGGGCCACTGGGTTCACAGTGGTGTGTTGTTAGGGCCAGCTTAGGAACTGTGCAGGAAGCAATGACTTCCAGTTGTTTTGCCTGGAAGATTTACTTTTTACTGCTTGGCAATGATCGGCCAGATCCCTGCTATCTTAACAGCACCTTCTCCCTCATCTTATTCCTTTATCCTTTTGTCTCAGGGAGCTCTCAGTCACTGTAGGTGACCATTACCCAGTGATCCTGCCCCGACCTTTAGAACCTCAATTCATTGTTAGCTCCTGGTAGCAAAGTCCTACAGATTTATCTGCCCAGAACACCATCATCTTGAACCACATCTGTCACAGATGTTCCCCACCCATGCTCATCACCAAGGCCCTTTTCCTGGCGCTGGTTCCAGCTGTCCTCCATTGCATCTAGGTCTTCTCTTCTTTAGGGACAGGATTCTGACCTTGTAGCTAAGCACAGTGTTTGTTTCCACCTTCTGAATTCCTGCCCGGTTTAGATCAGGACTCCCTGGTTTAATGATGAACTGTTTTGCTTCTTTGCGACCCTATTCTCTCCTGACTTCCTATTGGATGTTTGTTCTGATCACTAATCTTCTGACTTCCTGTATCCCCCTTCTCAACTGTTCTTTTTGTTGATATTAGTTTTATTGTTTTGCTTTGATTTTTGTTTGTTTTTTACTATTGCAGTCAGTCAGTCAATGGGTCCTCGCTGACCTCAAACTCAAGATCCTCCTGCCTCAGCTTCCCAGGTGCTAAGATTAAAGGTGTGTATCACTACACCAGACTCCATCTATTCATAAATCAGTGACCCTGGGCACTTGGAATGATCTTTTGTGGTTCCTGGTGGGTGACTAAGAGTGTCTTGGGTATCTAGGTAGTAGACAGCAATGGCAAAGGATACCCTAGCCAAGACAGTTAAAGCATCTTCAGATACGGCTACACTGTATGCTGCACGGCATGTGATCCTGGACAATGTCTCAATCCCATTCTCAGGGATAGCTGGAACTCAGGCGTTTATGTTTCCAGATCGTCTGGGTACCAGCTATTCCCAGGCCCCAAGCTACAGAACCCTGGATCAGATTCTCTTCTCAACACGAGGCTGCTGACTCCGTACTTGGTCCTCTAAGTCACATCTTGCTTCTTGCTGATTCTTTGTGCTTGTTTTCATCCTTCTTCTAGTTTATGATTTTTGCATTTTAATAACCATCTCAATTTCTTAGGGACTCTGGATGGGTCATTGATTTCACGGTGCTCCACTCTCATTAAGAGTTTTGGCCCTGGCAATCAGGGGCCCTTTAACCTCTGCCTCCCTTCCTCTGCCTCCCTTCCTCTGCCTCCCTTCCTCTGCCTTGTCTTCTGCTGTCTTACAGTCCAGACTGCAAGAGAAGCCAATGCTATTGTTTATATCATGGGAGGTTTCCTAGGGCATGACAAACATGTGGTTTCAGCCCTGTATGTGGTCTACTCCTTACTATGTGGCCTCCAGGAATCCACAGAATTCTATCCTCCCTTCTCCAGAATCAGCTCAAGTGAAAACACACATGACTACAAACAGTTTATGACCCAGAGGAGGAGGAGGAGCTCCCCCAGGTTTCTCCTCTTCTGTCCACCCATATGCTTACTGCACTCTGCATCTGCTTCATTTTTCTCATGTCCTGACACCTTAGACACCTTCACACATCACTGTGTCAGGTGCAGATAGGGCATTGGGTTTAAATGCATTATCTGATGACTTCTGACACTATCTTCAGAAAGCAGATGTGATTTCTTTCTATTCTCCAGATGAAGATCTTGAGGTCGCAAAGTCCCACCAGGAGAAAGATACAGGGTTAGACTTTTATATTTTAATTTTATCTACTTAGAATACTTGCTTTGCATATCACATTGATCCTTATATGAAACTCACAGACTTGAATACAATTATATATGACTGACAATGTAGAAAGGGAGACATATCTGGCCCACAGTAGGTGGTTATCCAATATTTTCTTTCCAATTTATTTTGGGGGAAATAAACATATTTTTAAAGTGCCTAGATAAGAGCCATGTTTGGGATATTCTTCCCTCTTCCCAGACATTCTCAATTGGGATCTGATTTCCTTTGAGCTGAAGCAGTGTCTGTCCCTAAGCTTCGTGAAGGTCTAGGGACAGGTTTAACAAATAGGTATTGATTCTGATATTAGTTAAAGCAACACTAGAGAGACCAAGTCACCTCCACTGTGACTCTGGGGAGAGAAGGGGCTGGTGCTTTGGCCCACGGCTGCTCTCAGACAAGGACATTTGTGTATCTGGAACGAGCTGTCCCCATCTCTAATAGAGATCCGAACGTCACTAATTGGCAGGCAGAGGCTGTGTTCTCTCTATGGGAATCAGAAAGGAGCCAAACGTGACTCGAATGTTAATTTCTCCATCAGCCTGCACTCAGGGGCAGGAGAGGGAAGGGGAGAGGGAAAAGGCAGAGGGACAACAGAGACCACACACACAGCTCTGATGTTCTACACGTGCAGAGTTAGAAGTCCCATTCCATGTTCCTGACCCACCTACGTGCACAAACACTCATGATCATCTCATGACATGTCCTAAAGTGAAATTAAGAGGCTCAGAAGTCAGAAACTGGTAACTTAGAGCAAGCTCTCAATTCCCTTTCTTACCAGCTCTGTCAGAATCAAATCTTGTAGCCTTCTTGGCCCCAGCTTTGAGTCTGTTAAGTGAAAATAAAACCAGTGCAACTGGTACAAATATTTGTTGAATAAATTGGGGAAACTTGATAGATTTCTCAAAAGGACACAGTGATAGTTATGAAAAGTGTTCTGCAAGAACGTGAGCAGATACCGAAGTATCATAAACTTCACAGATCCTGACAAACCACAGGAGCAGGGTGCACAACAGACTGGTGTCCATGCTTGGATGGGAGTTGGGATGCTTTCTAAGAATCCAGATCTACAGGCACATCTTTGAATAGCGTGTGGCCTACCAGTTCAGAGGGCAGGCAGGAGTCAGGCTTCAGAGGTTTTCTTTTCAGTCTGCAACAATTCTAGACGCTATGCCAGTTCAGGACCATGGTCAGCACCACAGTTTGGTTCTTTCCTGCCAACACCTTTCTCTGATCAACAGGAAGATTGAAGGGGTCCCAGAGGAAGGATGCTGTTCAATTAAGTGTTGATTGGCCGAGATTACCTTCCCAGACATCACAGCTAAGATAATATGTGTAGAGCTACAATATTTGAATACTCCTAGGACACTATGTCATACAAGGCACACTATATCTATGGTATATACATAACTACAGAAATTTAAAATTGCAAAATGAAAACTTGCTACTAAGAGACACAGTGGTGAAGTGCAACAGAAGTCTCTTTTTACACAACTGAAGTCTTCTGAGTGCATGCAACATAGTAAGGGGAAAATCAAGAGAGTCAGGGATCTCTGTGTGGGTACACATATGTGTGCAGGAACACGGTGTGGGACTCGAGTGTGCCCAAGTTTTGAAATGTCAGAACTAGCACACACATCCCTTATTAAGATGTGTGCATCTGCCTTTGCTTTTTATACAAAAGGAAGATAAAGGAGCAGCGAGCAACTTGCAAGCATAGCTCAGTGGAAGAGTCCTAACCTAGCAAGTGTGTGGCTCTTTTGGGTTCATCTGCAGTACCAAAACCAAACAAACAGGGACACAAAAGATAATATTTTACCACATAATTCATGCCAAACACCCACACCGTGGGTCCTTCGAGTCCACACGGTATCCCTCACTGTGAAGGCTGGAGCTAGCGTGCAAGGTGAGGACCAGGGCAAGGCAGAAATCCCTCTATGGAAGAAGATACTGTTCTATAAAGCTGTGACAAGAATGGTGAGCTTGATTCCAGTAGGCTCTGGGCACCAGACCATGTAGTTCCATCAATAGCAGCCTATGGGGTGTAATTCTGATCAACTGAGCAACAGATTGATCCAAAGTCAGAATAATCACAAGCCTTTTCGACTTCATGCTGAGCTTGTGGGGCTGGGTGGTATAAACTGTGTCCCAGCTGGGGTGGAAAACAGCAGTGCCTTCCAAATCAATAGGTGAGACACTGCACTCAGAGGAGGCGACTCATTATGAGTGGGGATAAGGACACGATGGACTAGTGGGTGGAGGATGGGAGGGGAGGCTCTGGTTTTCCTGGGCTACCCTAACAGGTTCCCTGAAGTGTCTGAGACTGGAAAGGCAGAGTGTGAAGGGAACTAGGTGTGTGTGTGTGTGTGTGTGTGTGTGTGTG
>JAQHUG010000037.1:6294216-6384921 GCA_028555095.1 Dicrostonyx torquatus
CTTCCTCCTCACTCCTCACTCCTGGGGAGGAAGATGACTACCTCTTTGCTGTTGTGGCTGGGATTGCAGGGAACCTCAGGTCTGGGTCCCTCTGTGCTGTTATAGAGCCTGAACCCCATTCTGGGACAGTGTCTTAGGGCTTAGCTCTCCAGCTGCAGCTTACAGCCCTAGGCTCTGGAAGACAGATCTTTCTGTACTACAATTCCAAGAAACTTGTAATGCAAATGTGCCCCTGGTTGGAAGGGCTTTTATAAGAAAATGGAACATGTCATGTTCAGATATGAGACCGGTACAGGGGCTGGGGGATCGTGTGCAGGTAATTGAGGTTCAGAGCACTCATAGGATGGCAGGCCTTGGGGAGTACTCTTACAAAACGGACCCCTTGCAGGGAATCCTGGACTTTGGGAACTGGGCAAAGAAAATGAGGCCAGACAAGAGATCATTCATATACTTACTGGACAAACATTTACCAAGTGCCTTCCATGCATCAAGCAAGTCAGAGCCCTGGAGCACCACAGCATAGAACAGGGAAAGCCTTGACCTGCACAAAGCTCCTGTGTTGACCTCAGAACCTTGTGTGGTCATGTGGTTCTAGGGGAAAGTAAGAAAGCTGCTGTGCTCAGGACACAGTCCAGGTATCCCTGAGTCCACCAAGGCTCACTCCTGCCTCCACACTGGTGAGTCCCCTATCTACAAATGCCTCAGCATGTTTTCTGACTCACAAACTCCTGCTCATTTGGAGGATATCTCAGTATCATTCCCCTTCCCCAAGGATGCTGCCCTGGAAGCTGGGCTGGACCCATCTCTTCTCTTTGCTCATATCTTGTTTAGTGTTTGCCCCTGATCTATTTTTCTGTTTGTCTCAGGGCATCTTCCAAATTTGCAGCCTGTTTCTAGGATAACCCTGCCACACCAAGACACTTTATAAATATCCATCTACATATTGAATGCAAGCAAATAATGTTGTACTCCTGGGATTCTGGTGGATCTTAGATACCAGGCACATGGGTGGTCCAGAGGTTGATGGAGCCCCAGGAAACCTCCGGTGTAATGAGGGATGATCAGTCACAGACAGCACTTTCTAGGGTAATTTGTTCCTCACACACACACTACAGGGACATTTAATATTTATTATGAGATGCTAAAAAGTGGGGCCTTTAGGAAGTGATTAAGGCTTTGCCCTTAGGAGTTTATTCATCTTTTCATGTGATTTGTAGATATTACTGATTAATGGGGTTATTTCAAGAGAAGGTTTGGTGTAAAAGCCAGTCAAGCTAGGTTCCTCTCATGATCTGTCTCTCACTATGTCTTAGGATTATCATTGTTGTGATAAACACCATGCCAGGATTTCAGTTGTGAACCCAGACCATTAGCCAAAACAGGCCTCTTTCTTCTGTAGTTCAGCCACTCTGTTATATGGTGTCCCTGGCAACAGGGAATGGACTGAGATGGTCTGGGCTGAGGGAAGAGAGGCTGATGGTCAGCTACCTTTAGATTCATCTCCCATGTGCTCCAGCTAGCTCTCCACACTTACTGGTCCTGGCTACTGGCAGTAAGTAAACTACTATTCTCCTTGCTATGATGACCGATCAGACGAAAAGAGCTTATTATAGTAGGAAGGGGTTTTGAGGGACCAGGGTTTGAGGATACAATCTGCCACAAAGGGGCAGACATGTCAGGAGTGTGAGACAGTCAGCCACAGTTCTGGTCTGCCTCTGTTCTTCTTATCCAGTCCAGGATCGCAGCCCACAGACCCATGCTGCTCACACCCTGGGGAAGCCTTCTCAGTTAAACCGCCCTGGAAACGCTCTTCAAACGCACCTGGAAGTTTGTTGCCAAGGTTATTTTAAATCCCGCCGAGTTGGCAATCGAGATTAAACACCACCGGAGTTAAGTGCACAAATGAGTCTTACTTAGCTAAAGCTCTGAAGGGCAGAAGGAAGGGTTCAAGGCTGCTGCTGCCTCTAAACTCCCACAGGCCCCAACCAGCCCCACCCACACACCCCCAGTCCCATCTAGTGCCCCTTGTACCTGCCTGGACTCTCCCAGCAACACAACCAGCTCAGACTTCGCTTATTTCTGTTGTCAAAGTCATGGTGGCTATTGTGTCATCTGCTTGCCAAAAGCCCCCAGTAGGGCTGGTGAGGCAGGCACAGAAAATGCTTGTCTAAGAATCTGGGGCCAACCAAGCAGAAAAGGGATTTTTTAATTGACATTTAAATGTCAACACGCCACATTAAATGTTATGGGTGTTTCATCTCAGCCCTTGAGGAGCATAAACACATCGCCCACTCCTTAATCACTGCCCACATTCATTACAGATGCCCTTTGCTAGTGGAAACAAACCCACTGCAGGGTCGTGCGCTAGCCAAGAGTCTGAGTCCTGCCTGCATGGTGGGTGTGTGCCCATCTCACTCAGGACTTCGTACTGGCCACTGGGCTCCAGAAAGAGGGATGGATTACTGGAAGGGAAGGCTTGGGGGAGGAAGAGGCAGAAGAAAGAAGAATGGTCAGAAAGAGAGAAGGGAGAAAATAGAAGCCCTTAAACTCACAACCACCGAGAGTCAGAAAGGATCTGGGGACCAGGATGCAGGGGAGGGAGCTCAAAACAGCAGACAGAGAAGGCGGCAGAAGATGAACATGCTTGAACGTCTTTTACAGATCACTGCTGCCCAGCCCCTGTTCACACCTCCCACCCTCACCCCTGCTCATTTTCCTGTGTCAGTCCGCAATTTGATCCAGGGTGCTTATGTTCTAGGATGGAGGTAGCAGGTTCTGAGGCAATGCACATCTTGCTGGGCCAGCCTGTGGTAAATGAGTAGAGAATCCTCTTGTATTTCCTGGAAGCCCAGAAGCTGGGAGAAGGACCCAAGAGGCCACTTATACACTAGTGTGAAGAGTATTGCCCACAAAGCTCACTGAGCCCAGAAGAGGCAGTGATTAATGCAAGGTGGAATTTTGGAGTCAGACTTTGAAGAAGTCTACCTAGAGGACAAGGGCAGGATGGAATCATCTATAGGAGCAGAGAAGGCATAAAACGTTTAAGAAATTAGAGAATATTTATAAGTAATTTCAACACTAGGATTTGGAAAGCTGAATGGCATCTATTTCTGAATGGCTTTATTTCTTGGATATGAATGATGAACATTAGTTTAGGACTAAAGAAGTGGAATTCTGGAACGGAATGCTTTTTTCTATACTGCTATCAACTTTGCAGAAGAAGTTTAAAAGGAAAAGAAGGGAATTAATTCAGTCTAGCAGGAAAGTCGATGCTGTCATGAGAGGTGATGTTTAAACAGGGCCCAGGAAGAAGGTGCACAGAGATGGTCTCTAGGATTTCAAGACCACATTGCTGCTCAGGGTAGACTCAATCAGGAAAAATTGAGAGTTTATCCTGTTAGGACAGATGAAAATGGGATGCCTTTTCTCTCCCTCCTTCCATTCTTCCCTCCCTCCCTTCCAGAAATGGTGCATGTATATGATGTGTATATGATGTGTGTGTGCACGTGTGTGCTCACTTGCATGCAGAGGCCAGAACAAGACATTAGGTATCTCCCTCTGTTGTTCTCTGCCAAAATGCCTATAAACGGTCTCTCACTGAACCAGAAGCACACCATTTTGCCAGGCTGGTTGGCCAGCAATCTCTCTGGATCCATCTGTCTTCACCCCTGCCCCCAGTGCTGGAGTTACAGCATATGCAGCCCTGCTGGCTTTATACATGGGTGTTGGGGATTACCCACTCAGCCATCTCCCCAGTTCAAGTTAATTTCCTTTAATCCTAGTATATTATAGATGGAGAAACTGAACCCTGGGGGAAGATGGGAAGTCATTCATGACCACAGTTTCCAGGGATAATGGGATATAGCCTTTTCTGCCAATCTGCATTTCCTGGGTTTTAAGCAACTTTCAGGTTTATAAACATTTTGCTTTATTTTATTAGATTTGCATGTCATGGCTGATGTCCACAAGGATCTCTGTACTTTTCCAGCTCACTAAAACATAGCCACAGGCTTGGGACCATTTGGGTTGCAGTTCCCTGAGTCAGCACTCCAGTGCCTCTTCTTAAAGATGTGCAGGTGGGCTGGATGGACGCTCGATTGTTCCCAGCTGGCCCCAGCGGCTGTGAGATGCTGGTTGTAGCTTCCCTAACAGCTCTGAAGACTTTGAGTCTTCCAGACCTTGCTTGGAGTAAGAGCTGCTTTGCCTACCTACATCCCAGCCTTTTTTAAAAGTGAGTCTGTGATATGCCTGGCCAATGGAGAAGCAGGAAGGAACCTTCTGGAATCCCAAGCCATCATCCTGCCTTGACTGGCAAGATGATAAGAACCCAACCACTGAGCTTCATCTTCAACATCACAGCTGCCTGGGATGTGCTGCAGCAACTTTGAATAAATGCAGAGAAGGAAGGTGACCTGGATAAGCCACACCACCAGGAATGGGTGGAGTTGAGGCTTGGTACTCAAGTCTTTCAAACTTGAAGAAGCCTTCCCTCCTGTGTCAGAAAGTCTGTAACCTTCCTAGTGGACACAGAACTGAGTGTGGGACAGAGAGGGGCAGCCATGGCAAAGATTAGCTGTCCTCTGAGACCCACATACATGTAAGGTCTGCTTTAAGCACTGTCTCACTGAAGAGATCTGCCTCCACTTGATCTTCATAGAGCCCTATGCTAAAAACTCAGTTTAGCCCACACATCTCACTGAGGCTCCATGCCCTCCATGACTGGACCCCTGACAACTTTTCAACTTTATTTCTACTGCATTCTCCAACCCTCCACCTAGCTCTCTAGTCTCCTTCTTATCCCTCGAAGATTGCTTTCTCCTCAGGGACTTTGCATTCGCATCGCCTTCCTACTGATGATTCAAATATGTTCTCATAAAGGCCTTCTCTGGTTCCCACTTGGCACTATGCCACCATCCTGGTTGTTTCTGAGGAATGACTGGGAACTGTGCCCCATCTCTGAGAAGATAGGGCCCTTGTTGCTCTCATTCATTGCTGTGTACCTAACCTTAAGTTTAAGACTTGGCACAGCAAGTGTTAGATGCTAGACCAGCAACTGCCCTGATCACACCCATCTGCAGGTCTATCTTGCCCATTCCCATAGATGATTCTGTGCACAGGCCTCAGACTAACAGATCCCCTGTCCCTTGCCTCCAGGATCCGAGACAGCCTGGTAACAATGAACAACTGAACTGTTTGTCTGTTTGTCTATTTGTTTGTTTGTTTGTCATTTTATTTGAAAAAAAAAGGTTTTGCTGTGTAGGGCAGGCTGACCTCAAACTCACAGGGATCCTCCTGCCACCCAAGTGGGATTTTAGGTGTGAGCCACTTCCTGCTGTGAACTACTTCTTTAACATTAAGTTTAGCAGAGGGGTTTGAAGCAGGAAGAAGGAGAGGCTGCATGGACCTTTCACAAGGATCTTGAAGATCAGCTCAGACATTCAGAGATGAGAAATGCTGGGTTCCTGGGGTCTAGAAGCATGGATTCCTCACCAATCACATGGCACAGAACCTTCCTGCTTCCTCTGAAACCCTTGAGAAAGGGCCATCAGTCAATGGGTGAACCCTCCTTAGATCCCCCACCATGCTGCTGTTTGTCTGTCTGTTTGTGGCATCAATAACTCTTCTGTATCTATCTCTCACTGACACCAAAGGACAACCCATCTCCATGTACCTCTTGAGCCCCAGACCTGTAACCTTTCAACAGGCAGTTCAGGCAATGCTTATGGCCTGAGGTACAAGAAGGATGCTAGAGGAAGCCAGGAATGAACTGAGAAGTAAGAAAGGCCACATCCGCATTGATCGAACCTCACAATGGACACAAGTTCACAGAATATGTGTTTGACTGGAGTCATGTGACCTGACAGTGGCTATCATGTCTGAGCGTCTTGAGAGTCTGGTCATGAAATGAATGCATTTGCTCTGTCCTGTCAGCCTTACGTGATGGATTGCAGTCTGATTTTACAGCAGGGAAGAGAGGCTCTGGGGTCCTCGTCTACTTGGTCAAGGTCACACAGCCAGCAGGTGCTGGACTAGCCTGGAGCTGGGTCTGGGCTTTGCTGCTAAACTGCAGGACCTGCTGTTTCTCACGGGAGTCTAGAGGACCCATTCCAGGTCACACAGACGATGTCTGAAAACTGTGGGTGAATATTTAAACAGGAAATATCAGCATCTAGAATCTAGGCCAAAGCCCATGTAGGAAGAATATTTTCTGGTTCATTGTGAGATGGGGGCCTAGAAATACTCTAGACATTGAAAAAGGGGCCTCCATAAGTATGTCTGCCTTTCCTAACCATGGGGAAGAGTTCGGGGGAAAAAAACAAAAACAAAACCACCCAAGACTTCATTCACAAGCTGTGTCTTCCACAGACGGGACTAAATGGAGACAGATGAAGACAGGATTCAGACTGCCGGAGCTGGGGAACTGGCTAGCAATGTCTGCAGCGCCCTCTACCATGGTCCCACACTGCTAGTCGTCCCCCGTCCCTTTGTCTTTACTCCTGCAGAGGAAATTCCATCTAGGGGGACAGGATCTACACAGTAGGGAAGGTAGAAGTTAAAACACCCTTTAGGTGTCTCAAATCTTCTTGAAAAATGGAGTTGGGGTCCTTGAGCAACAAGTGCAGAGGAAAATTTAGGCATGATGGTTTGGACCAGTGGCTCCCAACCTGTGGGTTGAGATTCTTTTGGGGGTCCAATGACCCTTTCACAGGGGTTGCATCAGGCCATCTGCATAGAAGACATTTATGTTATGATTTATAACAGTGGCAAAATTAAGCTATGAAGTAGCAAAGAAAATAATCTTATGGTTGAGGAGTCACTACAGCCATATTAAGGGGCCGGAGGATTAGGAAGCTCGAGAAGCACTGGCTTAGACAGTGCTGTGCCCACACATTTTGGGGCCCCCTGTGCTTGTCGCTTGGCCTGGAGAACACGGTGTGGTGAGGTCCACTCTGCTCTCCTACCAAATGGGGATACCACTGCCTACTTCACAGGCTCTTGAGAGTTACATGGGCTAATGGTACTCTTTGTGTGCACCACACACTGTCTGGTATGTTTTCAACAAGCAAGCTGTTTTTATGGTTTGGGCGGGTTGTGTCTACACCAGCCTTGCCTCATGGTGGGTCTCTTTAAGAATCTCAAAGCCACCTCAAAATACCCCGTGACTTCTTTTCCCAGGTCCTCAATTTCCCTATTTCTTACATAGGATGATAATGCCACTCTGGCATTTATTGAAACTGTTAAGTTCAATGCTCGGCAGGCATACAGTAGGTTCTGCATATATGTTGGCTACTGGAGGAGAAAGAACAGTCTCGGAGGTTGGGGCATCCCTCCCTCCATCCTGCCCTGGTGGGAAGCTGCTTGGCTCAGGTACTGAAATGCGGGGCAGGGATACTGCTGATCCAGGCAAGGCACATGCGCACTCGTCTAACTCTGGCACGGGGCTCAGTCCCACTTGATTGGTCAGTCTAGAAGCACAAGTCGCTGATAGGTAGAGTCACAAGGAACCCAAACATTCTTGTTCACAGAAGACGGGGCACGGAAGGAAAGTTACTCTGCCTATGCCAGCCAGTGCTGAAGGATAATTACAGTGCTTGTCAAAATAAGACTTGGAGATGGAGCCTGCTCCTTGCCAGCCGGCTTCTCAGATCCCCCGGGAATCCCTGGTTTAATTAAATACCTGCTGCAAATGCCGGCTCAGTGCTGGGTGTGGGCAACACGCCTGGATTAAAAGTCCACCCAAAACAGCAGTGAGCACCAGCTCTGTGGGGCAGTGCAGAGGAAGGGGTGGGAAGAGGAGTGAGTGAGAGAGGAAAATGATAAACACTGGAAAGAAACAAACAGAGTCAAACGAGGCTTCTGTCTGCAGCAGAAGGAATTAAGTGGGACATAAAAAGAATTTCCCAACTGGGAAGCCTGCCTGCAAAGAAAAATCTCTGTCTTGATTAAGAAAAACCAAATGCACACCCTGGCAATTGGCTGAGGGTGGTAAATCTCCGCACAGGGAAGGAAGCCAGGCCTTGCCGCCATGGCCTTGGTGCTGATGCTCCTTGGGTGCTTGAGAGTCCTTTTCTCTTCCAGGCTCCCTCCACCCTCAGGGCTCTCTCTGCATTGCCCTAATCGGACTTGGTACACAAGACACGTCCTTTAATCCCCTTGCAGAATGGCAAGCCTGGCTGCAACATTAGACAAGACTTAACTAAAATCCTGAGGTGACAACCACAAAATACACAGTGAGCACATCTCCAATCCAGATAAGCGGGTACACAAAATGCAATTTCCTTTTGGAGGCTCCTGGGACTATCCTTTCCTTCCTAGGTTTCTAATGTTTTCCAGCCCAGGGCCAGTGTCGGCCTACCTTCCTCCATTACTTGTCCTACCTAGACTAAGGGCCTCAAACTGCCAGCCTGTAGGCTTGCCCCATGTTCTAGATATAGTCTATTGGATACATACAGCCTCAATCCACCCACCAAAAACAAAACAAAACAAAACTTTGAATGGCACCTGCATACCTGGGCGTTCATAACCAATCAGAGGATCTGGCCTCATCAGGTGACATTCCCACATGTCTGATTAGTGAAACTGCTTTCTTTAGTCAATACTTGCTCTGGTTAGCATCTGACATTATCCTACAAGTCCAGACACTAGAATATGAGAGCAAGGGACATGGCACTGTCCCCCTCCACTGTCCTCCTGTGTTGAGTCAGCTGTTGAAGTATTAAGTGTAAAAATCTCTTCCCAAACTCTCTCCAAGGCAAGTCCCCTCATGCTCCTCCATCAACCCAGCCAGGTATTCTGTTGATAAACATTAAGAGGTCTCCCTCGGTTCCAGCTGGTGGCAGAAGATTAACCAAGACAGACTTCCTAGGCCTCACCCTTCTCACAGCCTTGCTTGCTTGTAACTGGGAATGGCTGGTTACCCCATCTTCCGAGTGTGTGGCACCCTCACATATCCTGCGATGAAACCCATGGCATGGACCAGTGAACCCGCCTGTACCACCACACTCCTGGAGGACAGCTAGCATTCTAGCGAGCTGGCTCATGGACAGTAGAGGGACAGGCTATGAAGCAACCTGAGCTTAAATCCTGATTCTCTGTGACCTAGGGCAAGTGACTCAGCAGCTCTGGGCCTCAGTGATCAATCCCCTTGTACAAAGAGCATCGATAACTGCGAAGTGAGCAAGCATAGGAGCACTGTAGCTGAGGATGTGATTAGTAAGTCAATGTGAGGCAGAGGTGTGCAGCCTCCAGGTTGGGAACAGATCACAGAAGTTCCAGGTACCTTCTCTGTTCAGGATTTGGTGAGGCTTCTCATGAGTCCATCATGCCATAGCTGTGTGGAGTCCAGTGTCTGGACCATGGTGGGGTGGAGTGCCCACCTGAACTTCTTCCTCTACACTCTAGGGCAACAGCTTCATGTTGAAGCATTCGGTATCTGCATCCCTTTGGAAGGAGTCCCCTGCATAGCTAACAACCCAGATCTGAGGATGACATCATTTCTGGGAGCCCTCCAAGACCAGCTGGGCTGAGTGTCTTGAATCTCAGCACATCTGAGCATTGGCCCTGTTCCTGGCCAGCACTGGCCTGGCCTGTACAGCTCCTGATTGCCTCACTAGACCATCTCAGGCGCTGCTGTCCTTTCCCACACAGCTGGATGGTGAAAAGCATCAACTGGAGCTTGTTATCCATGCTCAGCATCCTCTTCCAGGTTCCTGCTGCACTCGTGAACCCCACCCCACTCCTTTAGCTCCAGAAGGTCCTACAGGACACCCTACCCCTTGTTTACTGTGGTCCAACCACTGCTGAACCCTCCCTTTTCCTTTCCCTGACTATCCTGAAGAAACCTCAATCCTCTCCCAGATGTGCTATATTCCTGGTCTTCCCTGTCACTGAAACCTAAATGCAAACACCACCTCCTCTGAGAGTCTGCCAGGATTTCCACATTAGAAGCAGCTCCTTTTTTAAGTTTTATCTTTTTAAAAAAGAAAACAAACTATCTTTTTTCATTTTACATATCAATCCCAGTTCCCACTCCCTCCCTCCTCCCATCCCGTCCACCTTCCTCTGCACCCCACCCGCCATCCACTCTTCAGAGAGGGTATGGTACATTACTTTGAGACCCTCCCTACTATATCTAGGCTAAGCAAGGTATCCATCCAAAGAGAATGGGTTCCAAAAAGGCAGTAAAAGCAGTAGGGATAAATCTTGGTGCCACTGCCAATGGCCCCACAGTTTGCACCAGCCGTACAATTGTCACCCACATTCAGAGGGTCTAGTTTGGTCCTGTGTTGGTTCCTTCCCTGTCTGACAGGAGTTCTTGAGCTCCCATTATCTCAGGTAAACTGTCTCAGTGGGTGTTCCCATCATGGTCTTCACGTCTTTGCTCCTAGTCTCACTCCTAGCCAGTTGTGGTAGAAGCAGCTCCTTGCTCGGCCTGCATCCCCCTCCTCTGGTTTAACTTCCTTTACTGTGCTTACCATTGCCTGAAATGATCTGACTGACTGCTTTACTTAGCTGTTGCCTGCCGTCCCCCAACTATTAGAGCAGTAGAGTATTAATTCCATGGAAACAAGAGCTTGATTTTCCTCGGTTACGTTTAGATCTGCATCCCAGCTGCCAGCACAGTGCCTGGCACACAGCAAACTCTCAATAAATATTTTAGGAATCAATATGTGAATTAATGGATTCATTTCTTTCCAAAGCCAAGAGCTGCAGCCTGGTCCCGCCCAGGCCTGATGCTGTGCAGAGATTTCTTTTGACAAATGGTTCTAATTTTACTAACTTCCTAAAGGCAGAGAAAAGGCGATGTCCTTGCTCAATATAGCATAGAGGCCTGGGCCACTCTCCAGCCCATCATGACTGTCATGAACACATGCACATGCGCACATGCAATCCCTTCCCAAGCACGAGAGAGTGTGCAGATGACTGGGAAGGCAGTGGAATCTGGTCTTGGGTTCTGTAGGATTCCAGAGATGGCGAACTGAATCCTGACCTGAGATGCTGGGAGATGAAGGGCGAGGCTGATGCTGCCCTGAGTGTCACATGGTGGTCACTTTAGAGGGACAGGGAAGGAGATTTACATGGTGATTTACAGGGGAGGAGATCTGCAGTGGTTACCCAAATGTCTGTGGTATCTACTCCGGAAGGGGGTTAGGAACAAACTGAGTGTATGTCTGCTCCAGCAGCAACTCCCGAAGTAGGCACAGATGGTAACATGTATGACGAGCACAGTTCCGTCCACCTGGCTCCCGGCCACTGGGCTATCTTACATTCGAAATAACCACATGAAAATTATATTAATTTAAATTACTACCTGGCCCATTATCCCTAGCCTTTTCTTGGATAACTCTCACATCTTAAACTAACCCATTTCTAGAAGTCTGTGTATCACCACGAGGTGGTAACTTACTGGAAGATTCTAACCTACATCCATCTTAGGCCAGAGAATCATGGCGTCTGCCAGTGCCTTCTCTCTCACCGCCTTCTGTTCTGTCTAGTCCACCCACCTAAGGGCTATATCCTATCCTACAGGCCAAGGCAGTCTCTTTATTTAACCAGTGAAAGCACAGAAATACAGAAGAACCCTCCTACACCAATAGCAGGATCTTGAGTGTGGTGAAGGTCATATAGACAGGTGCAGAAAGCATTGCAGAAGCCCAGGCAACGAATGCTACAATCCTTCCTAGGGAGGAAGCTAGTCAAAGTGCCAGAGAGGTTCAGATAATTGAGCCCTATAGGCTAGGTATGCATACAAGCTACTAAAAGACAACAAGAAGAAAGGGTAAGCAGGGAAAAGTGAGGAAAAGAAAGCATGATGGACTATTATAACCATCACTACCACCATCACCACCATCACCATCTTTAAGATTATCACCATCACCGTCATCACTGTCATGCTTACTGTCACCACCTTCACCATCACCACCACTACCACGGTCACATCACCGTTTACATCATTTCCAGTAATATTTACTGGAACCGGACCTCATCAGACACTGTTACAGAGATTGTTTGAGGAAGAATCCTCAGATCCACAAAGGTTATGTAATCCTTAAAACCCACGCCTATTTGCTTATGTCTATTTTGCTGCTGCAAAGAAATATCATGACCAAGGCAACTTATAAAGAAATAATTGAATTGAGGGCTCGCTTTCAGCTTCAGAGGGTTAGTCCATTATCATCACAGCAGGGAGCATGGCAGCAGGTAGACAGCACTGTAGCAGGAGCCCAGATCTTACATATGATCTGCAAGGTGGAAGCAGAGGGAGTGAGACTGGGCCCAGCATGAACTTTTAAAACGTCAAAACCCACCCCCAGTGACACACCTCCTCCAACAAGGCCACACCTCCTAATCCTTCCCAGACACTTTACCTAACTGGTCACCAAGTATTCAAATTAATGAGCCTATGAGGAACACTTCTATTCCAACCACCACAGCTTACCTAACCATCTTTCTCAGACTGCCTTTCCCAGATTCACTTCCATAACCAAGGGTGTTTCTGCTTAACCTTCCTTATGGTTTTGGATGATGGCACACTTACATCAGTCTATTCTTCTGAGGGACCAAATAGCTATTGCTCAGCTATGGGCCTATTCTTTAACTGTGGCCCAAAACCTGAGCTGCTTTGGTGTTATCACCACTTTTTAGTGCCTTCCATGAAAGCCTAGAGCTCCTACAGTTTCAGTAAGACAGAAACAATACCTACTGTACATCTCAATAGACTCTCCCAGGCACCTACGGATGATCACTGTTCTGAGGTCTCATGTCTCTATGGTCACAGACGGTTTGGACACATCATCTCAGAAGAAGGAAAACAGAGTTTTCTTATTGCAAGATTCCCCTGAGCCTTCAATGTGTAGTAAGTATACTTTGCGAAAGTCTCATCTTTCAAGAGATGTTTCAAAACAATAACATTTCCTAAGCATATTTAAATATTCTCATAGTGTTTTGAGGCACCCTCTCTGGACTGCTACTGTTAAATTGAATGTTCACTGATTCTGCTGATGGTAGACCAGTTGTCTTTTCCTCCTAAGTACCAGGGATTGAATTTAAGGCTTCATACATGCTAGGCAAGCCTTCTACCCATTGAGACACACCACAACCTTTCCATTATTATTGTTTTTGCTTGAGCTAGAATCTCATTAAGTTGTCAGGCTACCCTTGAACTTGCTCCACAATCCGGGCAGGCTCTAAATCATTGATCCTGCTGCATCAGCCTTCTGATTAGCTGGGACCACAGGCCTGGGTTACCAGGTCTAATGCTTAAGTATATTCTTACTGTGGTTAAGAGGTAGATAATGATTTTATCAACTAGTTTCACAAATAGTTTGTTAGAAGAGGTGTTCTCTGAACATTATCACAGTCTAATGCAGGGTCTAAAATCACCACACTGAAAAAGAATCAAGGGATCCAATTCTTTGAAAAGTGCATGAAAGTTGAGGTGAATCAGAGTGGTATGTGGCACAAGCTTTTAAAGCCCATGTGAGATTTCTTTTCATTAGAGTGAATAGAGCTAATGATGACAGGATTTCTGGCTCTAGCAGAATTGGAGTGGAGGCAGAGGGCTGATCCCCAGGAGTGTGAGTCCCCCAGGGCACTGCTTGCTTCTCTAGCCCCAGCCACAATGATAGAAGTGCCAACATTAGGTTTCTTCTCTAGAGATATGGGGCAAAACAGTGACTCTGGAGATGGTGAACTTGTGCAGAAGACCCACTATCTGGACATATCGAACTAGGAAGGATTGCTGATTCACTCACTAGCCACTGCTGGTCCTGCCTGAGATTATGCTGCTTGGAAACCTGGATGTAACATCTATGCCCTATCATGTAAGCATACCTCCCCCACAACACCCGTTTCACAGAGATATCTGTGTGCTAGATCTTTATGCTAAAGGTGAATGAACAATTAGATATGAACTATCACAGAAAATCTGGCTGCCCTGACTTTGATCCTATAACATCCTGGAGAAACGAGGCTTCTCTAAAGAGATGCTTATGCCCTCTCTTTGGCTATTAGACCATTGAAATGACAGTCTCCACGAAACTGGAATTTCCCCCAGGAATGTCATGTTGGGAGAAGGAGACAGCTGAAGCCTGATACCAGCCAGAAGGGGATCTTGTTTTCCAAAAATTTCTCTCAGTGCTGACAACTTCTCAGACTACCAAGTAGGGAGAGATGGAAGCAGAGACAATGAGGTAGCCGTGATAGTGAGATCACAGCTTGACCCAGACTGCTAAGCTGGGCATACCTCTGCCTTCTACTTAAACCTCATATCAGGACCCCTGAAGATGGACATAGAGAGGAGCTCACTGGACCTCTTTGTCTTTCTTCCCACATTGAATAAATCCACTTTTTTCTGCCCCACCCCACCAATTTGTCTCTTTAATTGACTCATTGAAGATGGGTAGATGGGCCTGGTTCATTAGGACTGCCAGGGCTGAGGTTCTTATCCAGAAAACTCTGGGAATCAGGTAGGTGGGGGAAGAGAGGAGATTTGTGTTTCCTGGAGTTTGTAATTGGGTGCAAGCACTACATGGTGTTGTTTTTTAAGGAACCAAAAATGAAAAATAATTGAAAATGGATTTGAGCTACCAACTCAAGCCACTGAAAAATCCCAACACAATCTCTTATGGAGAAGTGGGAGCTTAACTCAATATCCAAGCAATTCTCAAAGATAGGGCTCCAGGAATCATTCTATGTGTGAAGTTCTCACATCCAAGGGGATGGTACACCATGAGAGTGAGCCAGCAGCACCAACAGACCACAGTTCTGAAGGCCCAGGAACTCCCGCAGTCTGTGACAGAGAAGAAACCCAAGCTAACTAAAATAAACAGCAGTCAGGCTAACAGCTGTCAGCTCAACAATACAGTGAAAGCCAGAAGATGGGAGATGGTTTGTCCACAAGTCAAGAGAAAATAATTGACCACCAGTAAATGTATACTAGTGAAGTCAGAGCTCAAAAATAAGAATAAACTAAAGACATGTTTTTGTTGTTGGTTTTTATGTTGTTGTTTTTGTTTGTTTTTGTTTTTTTTTTTTGTAGCTTTGGAGCCTGTCCTGGAACTAGCTCTTGTAGACCAGGCTGGTCTCGAACTCACAGAGATCCGCCTGCCTCTGCCTCCCGAGTGCTGGGATTAAAGGCGTGTGCCACCACCGCCCGGCTTTGGTTTTTTTTTTTTTTTACACAAAAATGGAACTGAAGGTTGACTACCAACTGGCTTTCAACAAAGAAAATTCTAGAAGATGCTGCTTAGTCAGGAGGAAAATTAAGCCAGACCAGAGGTTTGCGATTCAAAACACAAATATGTTATTAATAAGCATGTAGATGTAACCTGAGCTCACTGCAGAAATCAATGATATGAAAGTCCAACTTTCTGAGTTAAAATGAGATAAGGTATTAAGCTCACATGTGATTCAGTAGGGGGTGGCTGGCCAACTCCCTCACAGTGGCTGTAAATAAAGGAAAAAGAAAACCTTTAAGAATAGAAGTTTGGGGAGACAGTGGAAGTGCTGATCAAATGGGCCACAACAACAGAAGTATCCTCTCAAGAATTCTGATAGTTAGAAAAAAAATGTTCCTCTAGAGATGTTTTCTGAAGGCTGATGCTGGCCAGGGCAGAGATTGACCACTGAAGGATGCATGGAGCTTTTGGCAGTTGGAGAGGGTTGGCAAGATGGACTGGAAGTTAGGGAGCCAAAACCCAGTGGCCTAGCAATGGTAGTTGGGACCCACAGACCAGAGCTGGGCACTGAGGCCGCACAGGTTACTGGGAGTCTGGAGGAGGAGACTTGAATAGTCTCCTCTGACCTCATGGGGCAGATTGTAGGAGATAGAACCTCAGTAGACTTACATACATGGCTGTTTGTCCCTTAAGATGTTTGATGGATCTTGAAGCCATCGAAGCTCAAATGTCACAAGGACACACTGTAGTTTGGATCTTAAATGTTCCCCAGTAGCCTGTGTTGGTCCCCATCTGACACTAGTGGAAAGTAGCGGAAAGGAGCTAAGCGAGAGGTCTTCAGGTCCTTGGGGATGGAACCTAGCCAAGTCAGTCTTCTCCATACTCCCTGACTGGTGATGCAGTTTTGTTTAACCACAAGCTCTTGTCATGATATGCTGCTTCATTGGCGTGCCAAACGAAAGACCCAATCCTGCAAATGCTGCAACATCCAAAACGGAGTGACAGCAAACCTTAGCTGTCTGTAACTTAATTATCTTCGGTCTTTCATTAGACAAAAGGTTGGCTGACACAGGGCCGAAATGAACCTTCTATCTTTTAGACTGAGTTTGAAACTGAAGCCAGCCAGGCTTTTGGTGAAGTCATGAAGAGCCACCCACATGAAGGGCTAGCCTTCGTCTCTCTGAAACGGCAGCCGGTTCCCTTTGCAGTCTGGACCACAGTAACTGCTCTTTCACTCACATTCCTAGCAGAGGAAAACCCAAGATCCCCTGGAGGATTAGCACAAAAGCTCATGAAGCTCATATGGACACAAGATCTAGCATGCCATCACAATTCCCAGGCCTTCAAAAGGCAGGGAGAGGAAGAGAAAGGGAAGCAAACAATAAAAGCAGACACATAGATAATTCCCCAAATGATAATCAGCAGAGAAGGACTTCAAGCTATGATTACTGTGTCAAAGAGAAAAGATAGACAAAGTGAATGAAAATACAGCTTTCTGCTCAACTGTTAGTAGTTATTCTCAATGGAGTGGGGGAAGGGTTTCAGAGATAACTGGACAAGCAGAGAATGGAGCATCAGTGATTTAGAGTCAGAACAATAGACAGCAAACTAAACCAGAGAGGAAAGAGGGGGGATGTTAAAAGGGTTAGTGTGAATACCATGTGGGACACAGCAAGGGACCAGCATAGTCAGGACTGTCATCTTTTGGGCAGAGAATCCAAGCACAAGTAGCATTGGAAAAATCATCACTTGGAGTTTCTGAACTAGTAAAAGAACATCAACTTGTCAATTTGGGACACCAAGTGAACTCCTTCCAAAGAGAAACACAAAGAAAATCACCACTAAACACTCCCCAGCCAAACTGTCCAAAACCAAAGACAAAGAATAATTTTAAAAAACGCATATGGAGAAAAGAGAAAGTATTTCAACGAGGGACTAAAGCTCTGACTTTCCAACTAACTTTTATGGGTTACAAGCAGTGTGAGACTCTTAAACTGAAAGGAATGTCTCCCCTCCAGTATTACTTATACAATTAAATAGTCTACAATGTTTGAAACAATGAGAGCTGAAAACTAAGAAATATAACTAATGACACCATGCTAACGGTAGAAAACAAGTCATTGGGGAGTCTCCAGGCAAAAAGGATTCCAGCCAGAGCAGAAGATTACAAGAAGGGAGGGAGACAAGGTAAATATCTGAGTTAATGTAAGAGAATATTGGCTATTAAAAATGACAATGCTAGTGACTTAGGAAATTCACAGCAGAAGCTAAATGTTTAACAATAGCACTGAGATCAAAAGGGGAGCACTGACATGCAACTATTGGAGGCTATTGCATTGTTCAATAAGAGTGCTAGCTTAAAATGGACTACATCCAACTCTCAGAAGCTGAGTCAGAGGATCATGGGGTCCATGTCAGGCTGAACCATGCAAGACTCTGCCTCAAAATTTAAAACAGAACACTGTAATGAGCTAAAGACATACAGTATAACTTCTAACCTCACCCCTAAAAGTAATTCAGGAATGTGAATGACAAGCTAACATGGGGAAAATATAATAACAAAGATGTTTGCTTAATTACATACAAATATATGAAAGATGATGCAGTGTGAGAAGAGGTAGTATGAACAGGAAACAAACAGCGAGTGATGATGTGGCTCAGTGGCTTGCCTGGATGTTCAAGGCTCCTGGGGTTGGTCCCCAGCACTGCAAAACATTCTCCTTACAACTCAGTCATTGCTGGGATATAGTTTCATGATTGGGCTCTTTGCCTAGCAGGTGCAAGGCCCTGTATTTTATTCCTGGCACAATACAAGCCAAATAGCAAGGTGGTAGGATTGAATTAAATAATGTCAGTAAACACATTAAATATAAATGGACTAAAAATAATAACAATAAAGAGTCTGTAAATTAGGAAGGAGGTAATCACAGATAATAAAGTTATCAGTGAGGGCTATATTTTAAGTGTACATGTACATCTCTATTAGAGAAAGGCAAAGTTATCAATGAAGTCTATATTTTAAGTCTTTATGTGTATATGTACATCTCTATTCTGAGCTGTGTTAGAAAGTCTGGTCACCCATCCTGTATGCTGTGATTACCATTGATTAATAAAGAACTTCTCTGAGCCTATAAAAGGGTAGAACAACTAGATGGGAAAAACCAAACTGAATGCTAGGAGAAAGAAGGCAGAGTCAGGGAGAAGTCATGGAGTTGCCACAGGAGACAGACATGCTGGAACCTTACCAGTAAGCCACAGGCCTCATGGTAAAATATTAAATAATGGAAATGGGTTAATTTTAGATGTAAGAGTTAGCTAGCAGTACACTTAAGTTATTGACCAAACAGTATTACAAATAATATAATTTCTGTGTGATTATTTAGGGTCTGGGCAACCGGGAACAAGCAGCCTCCTACTACAATCCAATCCTGAATTTGACAATTAGTATAATTTTGAAGTCTGAAGCTATAAGGCTTGGAGGGGAAAAAAGCTCCTTGTAGTATTAGGTGATTCACTAAAGAGCTGGCCCAGTAAGTAGCTTCTATTCAAGTGTCACACCCTGCTAACACTGGCTTCTATCCCTATTCATCTCACCTATGGCTTTGTTGTTGGTTTTTTCTTGTTGGTTTCTGGGACCATATGAGAAAGCAGTGGGGATTCAGAGGCAATTGATGGAGAAAGATGCATGTCCCACTCACAATTTCATCAAGTCAGTCACGTGCTGTTGGGTGACTTCTCGATTCACATAGATACCGTAGACAAATGAGTAGCCGGCCACATTAAGGTAGTTAACAAAAGAAGAGGAGAGTAGCAAGGATGCCAGATGCTTCAGAAGAGAACACTATTACCATCTAATGATGGGAGGATGTAAAGGGGACAGTGACAAAGCTCTGAAACACCCATCTCAGTGGCCCCATTAGTCATGCTGCAGAAGTCAAGCAAAATGAGGTATGGCTTGGTTCAAACCTTTCCCCCATGCTCCTTAAGAATTTAAAACTCAGGGGCTGGAGAGATTGCTCAGTGGTTAAGAACACTGACTGCTCTTCAGAGGACCCAGGTTCAATTCCCAGCACCCACATGGCAGCTCACAACTGCCCGAAGACCCAGTTGCAGGGGATCTGACACCTTCACACCAGTGCACATAAAATGAAGTTAAATAAACCATAAAAAAATTTTTTTAAAAAATTAAAACTCTTGTCTTAAGATGAATCTTTAGGTGGTATTTTATTGTTGTTGTTTTAAATTTAGTATGTGTATGCATGCATTCATTCACATGTGTGCAGCTGGAAGTCAAGGGACAATTTCAGGTGTTGTTCACACTTCTTTTGTTTCACACAGGTGTCTCATTGGCTCGGATCTTCACCAAGAAGGTGGGGCTAGCTGTGCAGTGAACTTCAGGGATCCTTCTGCTTCCATCTCCCATTATTCCACCCCTGGGATAACTTGTGTATGCAACCATGCTTGGCTTATTAGGAGGATTCTGGGGAATCGAATTCAGTTCCCTATGCTTTTGAAGCAAACACCTGAGCACTGAGCCATTTCCCCAGCCCCATATGATGTCTACTGGGATAGGTTGTTCTGAGAATTATGAACACTGCCTCTTTCTTTTTTTTTCTTTCCTTAACTCAGAATACAAGAATGTCTTGGTCTGAATGTTTGTATCCTCCCATGCATACACTGTAACTCAAGCCATGGTGTGACGTGGGTCACCTGGGAGGTGATAATGTAGTCCTTACAAATGATTAGTGCCCTTAGAGCAGAGGTACATTAATGTCCATTGCACTAGAGACTAGGCACTCTCCAGACATCGCCAGTGTCTTGATTATGGATTTTACAGCTTCAGAACTACAAGCAATAGATACCTGCATTTTTATAAATTACCTGGTCTAAGGTATTTTGTTATAACAACGTGAATGGACTAAGAGCGCTGGTATCTATTTTCTTTCCTTTGCAAAACTAAATCTTGACGTTTGACAGCTGTGAGCTGGAAACTAAGCTAAGCCCTTGTCTCTCAAGCCATCTTGCGAGCAACTCTATCAGACATCTAGATGGAGAAGCTGAGGTCTGGAAAGTTCAGGTGATGGATTTTTCTGGTGCCTCACAGGGAGCTTATGACTCAGTACTACTTTACAACCCACGTGGGCTGGATTTCCAATAAGCTTAAAGTTTTGGTGTTGCATGTCATAATTTATTTTTCTCCCTATGGGGCCATAGAAGAGCCTACTGCATAGTAGGTGTTTAATGAATGCTGTCAGGACTGCACTATTGTTCAAGTTTGGCCCTTGGTTCAGTGTGATATGGCTAAATACACTGTTAGCAGCACTCATCCTGACTTTGGGTGTGTGGCAAGGAGCCCGGGGGCTGTAAGTCTGAGGTGGTGACCTCTCCTCCAGCTCTTCTTCTCACTCTGCTATGCAGTCAGTATTGCTGGGCTGGGGGACTGATGGGAGTCAGGGGATACTGGACCCCTCACACAGCCAGGCACTGTCTGAGGCACTTTCGACGCCACATCTCCTAGAATTGCGTAGGCGTGACTGTCTCACTTTGGGGTGATAAACCAAGTACATCTCAGACAGGTGAAGGCTGCCCCAAGGCCAAACAGCCTGAAATGGCAGAGCCAGTCAGATTACCCTGCTGCAAGCCTCTTCCCCCTTCCCAGTGTCACCGCCACTTCGTCAGTGTGGTGGTAGCATCCAGAGGACCTCAGACCACGTGGGAGGGGCTTCACTGGGAGGACATTGTTACTTCTCTGCGAAGATGACAGAGTCACTCAATCACCTGCCTGGCTGGGGTGTGAAGTCTCAGGCAGAGAACTCTCTGGTGACAGACATCCTCCATTCCTGGGCAAGTCTGAACATCGCTCATCCAGCTAAGAAAGATGAATCCCTCCCTGGGGATTGATGAAGCTGGTATCACTGGCTGTCTTGGGCTGGTTAAAAGCTTATTGTGAGTATAGATGGAAGTCTTATAGTCAGGAGGCTGGGGAAATGATTGAGATGGTCCAGGAGGTCAGGGCGCAAGCAGATCAGCCTGAGAAGAAAGCCTCAGGCCTTGAACACCAGAAGAGGGACATGGGTCATGGGGAACATTAGGTCACATGCAAACTAGAATCACTTATATCAATAGAAAAGGGATTCAGAAAAGATTTGTTCTACCACTAGTCAGTTGATGATGGATGGGGAAATCAAGGCGCAGAGAGGTATAAGGACTTATCCAAAGCCACACAGCCAAAAGAACCATGCTGAAGGGACTGGAGGTCAGAAACAAGACACTTGCCTACAATTACCTGTGGCATCATCTAGCCCCACAGTCCATTCTATAGATGGGATCACTGAGGCAGAGAGAGCCCAGGGGAAGAATTTCAAGGTAGACACAGAAATGGCTCAGTTAGCAGCATTAGCTCTCCCAGCTCCACCCCTCTTTTGATGTTACCACCAAGTTCTGTCTTACCAGAGCCAGCTAGTGTCTGGGCTCTTGTCTCGCCCACACAGCTCATGTTTTCTGCCTGCTAGTCCACTTGGGCTTTTCTGGGACTCCATTTTCTTCTTAGGTTGAGGGAGGGCCAGTTTGAAAGAACTTCAATGAAGTACAGTGGGAATCAGAACTCAGGGGGGCTAGTTTAGATCTTCAGAATGCCCATGAACAGGCCCCATTCATAACAGATGACTGAGGAGGAGCTGTTTGGTTTTCTGGGGAAGGGAGGGAAGACTTCATGTTTTGAATTTCTCCTCCATTATTATCTGAAGAGCATCCTGGCTGCTGGTGACACTGGATGCAGCCCTGGTAGATGTATAGCAGGGCCAGGTAGTCTATTTGCAGGGTGTAGGCTGGGAAAGCCATGTGCTAGTCAAGCTCCTGAGCCCTCTAATTTTAATATGGTTTGTCTTCACCAAAACTCATGCTGAGGTCGGCTCTAGTAGGACAGTATTGTCATAGGTCCTTTAAGAGGCATTCGGGTCCTGAGGGTGGCTCCCCATCAGTGGGTTAGTGCCTTTCTCGTGTGAAGAACAACTTCAGTTATTTTCTCCGCGTGAACACCCACCTATCCTCCCAGCTCTCCTGCTTCACGAGCATGCCTAGAAGCAGCTCCAGGGCCCCCCACCGGAAGTGGGTTAAATGCTGGTACCATGCCTCCTAGCTTCCGAACCTAAGTAAACTTCCTCTTTAGAACTGGCCCTGACTTCCATATTCATTTTAGCAAAAGAAAGAGAGCTGGGACACTGAGAAATCTTGGTTGTCTTACATTTGAGTTTTCCTGGGAATGTGGGAAGAGGTTTCCTTCGAACTCAATAGGGAAGCATTTAAAAGTGGCCAGACCCACCCACACACGAGAAAACGGTTCCTTTGGGATCAATACCCAGATTGGTGGACAATCCCTTTATTTCTGTTGTTAAGTCAAGTCTCATTACAGTTTGGACTTGAGGGCACTACAAGGGCTATGCTTCTGTTCACCCTAAGGGCTAATATCCAACATGCCTGAGAACACACTGAGCTGGAATTGGAAGACACACTAAGTTCTAGCAAAGACCAGACCACTAAGCAAAGAATCCAGTTCACCTTGCTAGTACTGGGGACTGGTTCCTTCCTATAGCTTGATCATGTCTGCCCATAATCCATGTGTTAAAAACTTAATCTCCCAATCCACAGGCTGATGGTATTTTAAGGTAGGCCTTCAAAGAATTGTTAAGATGAAGCCATGCAGGCCTGCTGCCAATCAGCCACTTAATAAGAAGAAGAAAGGGGGGCTGGAGAGATGGCTCAGTGGTTAAGAGCATTGCCTGCTCTTCCAAAGGTCCTGAGTTCAATTCCCGGCAACCACATGTTGGCTCACAATCATCTATAATGAGGTCTGGTGCCCTCTTCTGGCCTGCAGACATACACACAGACAGACTATTGTATACATAATAAATAAATATTTTTAAAAAAAGAAGAAAGGGGATTCTGTCAAGTCTGCTCAATCACATGTTGTCCTCCAACATGGGGCAGGGCAGGAGGCCTCCCCACACACCAGTACCATGTTCTTGGACTTTTCAACCTCCAGACCTGTGAGCTCCATAAACATCTAAACTTCTATTGTTCATAAAATACCCAGTATTGGTTATTTTGTTATTGCAACAGAACATGCACCAAGATACCCCTCATCACTGAGTTACTTGCTAGGAACTTAAGCTGTGCCAGAGACAATGGGAAAGAAGGATGCTCAAGTGCCTGCTCTTCTGGGGCTTGAAGACTAATGAAGTTGCCAGGCATAGACAAGGAAGCCAGCAGACCCAGCTGATGTGCTATGGGAGGGGTACCACCAAGTGATGGGGGGCATGCCAAGGGAAGGCTTCGGATGGAGTAGTCAGGGAAGGCCTCTTGGAAGAGGGATTGCTTTTTCCTAAGACCTAAATAGCGAGCAGAAAGGCTAGCTATGGGAGGATCAGCAGACTGAAGCAAGGAAAGACAGCCTGCTGTAAGCCACAACCACAGCGAGGAGATGGGCTAAGGGAGGGCACTGGGGTCCTGGGCAGGTGTGGCCTTGAGGGTTAGGGTCAAGAGTATGGATTTTACTCATCAAAAGGTTTAACGCTGAGGAATGACCCCGACACATAATTAATGTGACTTGTAGAAGGCAAATTTTACAGCAAGAAGGAACTTCTGAAATTCCTGCCAATGATCTAGAAGAGAGGTGAGGAGTGGGAGAGGTAGAGAGAAGTAGGGGACAGAGATAGGTCTGAGATCAGGGCCATGGGACCTGTAAATTGTCAGCGAGTGACATTTAAGGCAGAGAGAGAGAGAGGGCAAGAAGGTAGACCAGAGACTGGGAGCTGTGAGTCATTTAGTGGAGACCAGTAGATGAGAATTTCACTAAAGGATAGTGAAGAGTGGCCCCAAACTGATTCATTAATGCTGATTAAATAAATGAATGAATAAGGAAACATGGGCATTTATGGAGGAACATAAGTGCATATGCCTTCCTTTGGAAGGAGGAAGGCAGATACTCATCTGAGGGAGCACTAAGCATCCTGTGGCCACTGATTGAAGCCCACTTCCTCCATGGACTTAGAGCATCCCACAGAAGCACAATGTCTTCTGGCCAAGGACGTAGCTTGGTGCAAAGGGGGTTTCTGGAAAGAGGGCTGGGTACGAGTGAGGGTGGAGGTAGAGATGATGGAGGAGGAGCAACTGTTGTGGAAAGGCCTATGGTTCCCAACCCAGAGGACGCTAAAGTCAGGGTCAGTGCACTGGAGCAGTAAGAACAGAGGAGGATGAGGCCACAGAGACAAAAGCACCACTCCAGTTTGTCCCCAGGACTCATGGGTTCAAAGTTTTATCCCTAGAGTGGTGACGTTAAGACTTTGGTGGTACCTTTAAGGGGTGAGCCTGGTGGGAGGGCATTTGGTCATTGAGGGTCTGTCCTTGGAAATAACATAGTTCTTCCCGACCCCCGAGTTTCCTCCTCTGGCTTCCTACCTTGCCACAAACTCTTTCCATCTCTCTTATACTCCTATCATGGTGTCGCTCATCATGAGGTGATACAGCTGGGGGGAGGGGCTTCCTCAGTGTCAACACCACACTGTTGGGGTTTAAGACTCCAAACAGTATCCAAAACAAAGTTCTTTACAAGTTTTCCACTCAAGAGTTGTATCACAGTAACAGAAATGGGTTAATACACCATCCGCTGTGAATCTGTCACGTCAAACTACATGGGGCTGATCAATCACCCCTGTTTAATTACAAAGCCAAGCCCTGGACTGACAAGTGCCTCAGAATGGTTGTGGAAAGGTCACTTAGAAGTGAAAGTTCATGCCCTGGGGGGTTTAAGCACAGGGTCTCAATAGCTTCTCTGCTCTCCCAGAGGAGGGACTGAAGACAGCCATTACACTGTCACTCATCATGAGGTGATAGTCCCGACCGAGAACCATTCTCAAAGCCTAGGTTTCTTTATCCAATAAATGGGATGGGCCATTCTAGTGGTTGCTTGGGGGGCTGTTGGGCCAGGAGAGGAGACCAGAGACCTGAACTCAACACTGCTAGTTATTCTTGCTTTAAATGGTGCTAAGTCTGTGGCCAGAGGGGACAGCTCCTTCAGTTAGGGTCTCAGCAAGACACAATGGCCTACTCACAGTGGATAATTTAAGGACAGTATAATGAAGGGAGCGTGCAGAGGAGGGGATGTGTGGATAAAGCACACAGAGAGTGCAGTTGCCCCAGGATAGAAAGAGTGGGTGCCTGAGCACCCCACTATCTCAGCAGTGGTGGCAGGCTTTCCACAGAGAACCAGCAAGAGAGGATGGACAGAGCCCAGGGACATGAGTACTCAGAAGAGCCGACAGTGCCACACTCCCGTCTCCACACTGATGCTGGTGTTTTTGTTTAGCAAACAGCTATAGGAGATGGAGGGCTCATTGCCAGGGCCCTCCCAGCTCAGTCTTCCAAGCTCAGCCTGTAGAAAGGTAGCATAGAACAGATCCCAAGAACAAGTGGAGAATGTTGAACCCGAGGGGAAGAGGGGAAAGCAGCCACTTATGGCATGTTTGTGTCATACACAGGGGAACTGAGGCTCAGTGGGGTGACATTGGTTGCCCAGGATAGAACTTGCTGGCTTGACTCATTAGCCTAATTTCACTCACTGAGCTATCCCCTCTGTTAGAACTCATTTTCTTCATCTTATAGCTAATGTATCATGTACACAGGAAGAGGTAAAGTGACCCATTCAAAGTCACACAGACAACTGCCACTCTAGACACCAGGCCAGGTGTCCCCAAACCAGGCTGTTTCTTTCCCTCAGCACCATCTTGCCTTGTTAGGGCAGAAACACATGCAAATTATGCCTAGAGGTGGCATTTCTGAGTGAATCCAAGTGAGATAGCATGTGGCACACAGGTGGCCCTGGGGATCTGTCTTCCCTGGTAGTGCTGGCCTAGGAATGAACCCTCATTTCAGTTCTCAAAGCCACCTTCCAGGGAAACCGCCGGATACGGCCTCTCCTCCAGCCATGATTCTTCCATGGCAGGGCTGCCCGGTGTGACTTTCCTTAATCCATCCTGCTGATCACCCTGGAAACATATCCCTGAAACCTTCCCTTCCTTGTCTGCCCTCCCCACCCCAGCAGCCGTTCAGACTTCAGAGTGGGTTTCCTTTGACTGCTCTCTGCTCTAGACAGATGATAAGGCTGCCTGCCAAGGTCATTTTTAACTCTGTGCACTGCAGGTGAGGAGAGAAGGCTTAAATCACAGACCAGACCGCAGGGGCAGTGCACACCTTAGGGGCTCAGCAAGTGTGTGGGGGCAGGAGGGGACACTGTGCCCCTTTCCCCTCTTCACTTCAGCTTGACTGGGGTCAGAAGGACCTGGGCTAACAGCAGGGACATGCTTAGTCTCATTGATCCCTTGGTAGAGTGGAGGAGGGGAGGATCTGAAGGAGAGGGAGATGTTGAGGGTGGGGGAGGAAAGGCTATGGAAGGAAATCGTCAGTTCTTGACGGACATGGAACCGAGCTCTGTTTTTTCCCAAGGGTAGAGCATTGGGCTTTTGTCTAATGACATACCCATCCTGCTACTGGGAAAACTGAGGTACGGAAGGTAAGGCTGTGTCCAAAGCAACACATACCATGGATGTTGGTGGAATGAGATGGTCAGCCCACATCGTGACAGAATCTGAGAGAGAGAACATGTAGATTCAAACCTAAGAGTCCTTAGCTTGAGTCAAGGCTTCACTCTGGTTTGCTGTGTAACCCTGGAGAAGCCACAGCCACTCTCTGGCTTGCATCATCCTCACTGAAGGCTTAGCTTCTGTCTGATGTGTGTGAGGGGCAGTGACGCAGCAGGGAACAAGCAAGATCCTGCCTTTGTGCGGTTTATACTCCGAGCTGTGAGCAAACCTGAGTCAACACGTGAGGTCTCTATTACTAATCTCATTTCACGCCGGACAAGATAGAACTTCACGCCTACTTGGGATATTGGAGGGTAGGGATTGAGGCGATTGCATGGGTCCCCTCTCACCCTGGTGGTCTGTCCTCTATGTGAAGCAGCCTTGCTTCCCTGACCCCAAACCTACAACTGCAGATCTGGGAATGTTGGAATCTTATTTATTTGGTCTGCAGATGAGTGATGAGATTTTTCCCCCTCAAAAATAGATTTACCTTCTTAATTATGTTTGAGTTAGATTTAGCAAGATATTAATTCCCACTTCTTGAATAAACATGAAAAGCAGGTGTTTAATTTGAGTAAGGTCTTTGCAAGTGCATGGGGCAAGGAAGGGCTGGGGTGCTAGTGTGTCCTTTGGGTTCATCGAGGGTGACAGTCACTGAGGAAACCAAGATTCCAGCCTGCCCAGCCTGAGGAGTGGAAGAAAGGCTGTGTCCATAGCCTGGGCAGGAAATAGACAGCTCTTGAGGGAGGATGGGATGATGGAGCTCTGTTCCCGAGAGTAGAGGTTTGGCCCTTTTTCTAATAACACATTTTCCCCTCAATGGGCCTCTGGGGAAGACAGCATTAAGGGTTTGGATGTGATCTGTTCCCTCCGAAACTCCCCATTATGAAGCTCTGGGAGAATGGAAAAATAATCTGATTGTGGCACTCAGTGGTGAGGCCTTTGTGGGAAACCGAGACAAGATAAGTCATCGGGATGGAGCCTCCTGATTGAATAAGGAGAGAGAAAGAGATCAAAGGACACTCACATATAGACCCCTTGCCTCTCTGTGTGATTGCTTGTGCCACCTTGGGACCCTACTGGCAAGCAGACCATCTTCAGAACTGCGGGCTAAATAATCTCTTCTGCTTATAAAGTGTGTCCCTCCTTAAGTATCCATCACAGAAGTCCCCAGTGCTCAAAGCAGTAGGCAGCCCAGGCCAGGGAGTTGCGTGGGGACAGCATCCAAGGCAGAGCTGGACAGGCACCCCTGCTCCTGACCCCTGCCAAGTGTCTGGGACTGCACTGGGACTGCAGTCTTTCCAGCCCCTGCTGGCTGAGCCATCGGGATGATTTAGCAGCTAATGAGAAACAGGAACTAGAACAAACAAATGAAGCGGCTACTGCCCAAGGGGAGAAACACATTCATCAGACTGCATCAGGACAACCACTGTACACAGGTGCCGCTGGGCTCTGGGGCACCAATGCGGGCTGGTGGGAGGGTGACACCTGAGACCTGACTCCCAGAAAACCCTGCCTCGCCCTGCAGGCTCAAGTCACCTCTATTTCATCTCTGTGGCCTCTCCGAGGCACTAAGGCAGGACAGGGCTAGGCTCCTCCTGATGCTTCTGAACCAACGTCTAAGTTGTAAAACACTGGAGGGTCTGAACCCGGCTAGCCCGTCCAGCCTAGTGAACCACCCTCCCGACCCCACTCTCTGCTGGATCCACAGTTATTTACTCTTTATCAGAGCGTTTGGATGTGCCCTGTTCTAGAGGAGCCTGGCTTTGGGGAGAGCTGTGTGGCTTTCTCAAACCTGCAGTCCAGGAGCTGGAATGTGAACTTGCTGCACCGCAATCTTTGGGTTCAAAGTCTGAGCTCTATCAGGCCAAGAGCTAAAATTTGAGTGGGTCGTGGTCACTGCAGACTTGTGGAGAGGGCTTCTAACTCCCACTTTAGCGACGAGGAAATCTGGGCTTTAGCGGTATGGCATGACTGATCCACCACACAAGAAGGTGATAGATTGGCATCTCACAAGGTCCAGGCACTACAATGAGTGTGTCAAATACAAAGCCAGATTGCTGCCATCACTGGAACCTCTTCTGCTTGAACTTGACTGTTCTCTTTTGGTACCTGACACCCAACCCCATCGCTTTCCTGGGCAATGGCAGGGAGTTCCACACTGACTACCTTCAGAAAGTAGAGAGCACAGAAGGTGCCCATTGACTTCTGAACAGACTTGGACAACGGCAGGCCTAGACCACAGCTAGAGAGAAAAGGGTTTTGATTTCCTCGGCTCTCTGCATTCCAAGGCCCAGGATTTGAAGGACTTGTGGAAAAGCAGCAGATTCTAGAAAGCATTGTGGTGGAAGAAACCTCCAACTCACCATCCCTCCCTGACCCTCAACAGGGTTGGGGGTGGGGAAGAAGAGAAGGGAAAGGGAGAGCAGGGAAGAGAGAAGACAAGGAGAGGAGAAAGGGAAAGAAGAGAAGAAAGAGGAAGGGGAGGGGAGAGAAAGGTAGGGGAAAGGAAGAAGAGAGAAGATTATGTGTTTGTTGGGGTTACTGGAAGAGTGAATGACTTTTCTCTCCAGTTGCATCCTCATGACACGACAATGCAGATAACCTCTATAATGGCATGGAGTGTGGGTTTGAGAACAGAGAGGCATCACATAACAGCACTGTGGTGTCTACAGGGGTATCTATGCCAATGGGCCTGAGAGGTACCAGCGGACTGTCTTGCAAAAGCTCAGAATCTCCTTAAGTCCAAAAGGGTCAGAGTATGAGAGATATAAACAAATTGAAGGGGTCTTAAGTTGAAATGACAATACTTCCCCAGAGTCTTCATATATTGTTGGCTCTCCTGAGCTGAGCTATGGGCACAGAAAATAAGCTGCATCTCTGGAGATGCCAACACCAACATATACCATGTTTTGTCAGTGCCTGAGATGGCAAGACATTGTCTCACCTGGAAGCATGGCTCTAGGGAGGAAGGAGGGGAGCTAAGTTGCTAAGATTCCATGCTTGTTTTGACAAGAACACATACTTGATGTTGAAATTAAGGTCAGTTGTGAGCAATAAAGAAAACAGAATTACTTGTACACCCAGATCTGAGTGTGCAGGCTATGAGCAAAGAAAAATGAGGTGCTAGTCCCTAGGATCAGGGTCACTTAAGGACCAGAAAAAGGAAGATCAAGGAACATTCCTACAGCAGGTGACCCAGGAACTCAACCCTGACACCACAGAGGAGCTGAGCAGATGGGGAAAGTTGGAGGTGGCACGGATGTTCCAGGCTGGAGAACTGCCTGTGCACAGGCTTGGCAGTGAGGCATCAGAGAGTGGACTGGGGCCAGGAGGCTGTGGCAAATGGTGTGAGTTGGATCCAGAGAGAGCCAGGGCAGTGTGGGGTTGCTTGTAACTGGAGAGGGTTCCAGGGGATGAATCTTCTTTAAGGGCCTGCTTCCTCTGTGAGGAGTGGGGCTGGGGAGCTGGGTCCTCATACATTGTTGGCTCTCCTGAGCTGAGCTGTGGGCACAGAAAGCAAGCTGCATTCCTATCCTCCTGCTCTCCAGGGCAATGGAACTGATCCTGCTTCTTCACAAAGCAAATGATTAAAATGTCTGGTTAGGAGAAGGCCGGCATCACAAAGGATGCTGATTGTGAGATCTGAAGCTCCCATTGCCTTAGGATGGCTCTCCAAAGACAGGAATAATTGTTACTAGCGGACTAGCCAGGGGACAGTTTGGTCTCATTATGTCATGAATTGAAGTAGGCATTTTCTGAAATGTGCCAAGTTTTGCCTGAGGCGTGAGCATCCCAGGAACCTTGCCACCTCAGGTGGTCCTCATTCCACTAACATCAGAAAAACCTGGAGTGAGGAAGACAAGGTTTTGATGGAAGTGCAGGGTACCGGGTGCCAGCCCATGCTTCAACGTACCTATAGTACTGCACAATGAGCTTAGCGACATTGGTGATGCAGAGATGGGTCTCATCCAGCAGAAGTCCTGGGGGAACTATTCAAGGCAGGGTGCCAAATGACCAAGGAGTAGGTTAAAGGACACTGAAAGCTTTGAGTCCGGAAGAACAAAGGAATAGGCAGGTGAACTGCAAGACTATATGGTTGGGAGGCCAAGAGTCTCCAGTCTCCAGTTCTAAGGCATGAGTTCAAATCCCGTGTCTATCATTTATAAGCTGTAACTCTGGGCAGCACTGCTAATCTCCTGCACAAGTCTGAGGTTTGCCACCCACACAACGAGGGTAACCACAGAACGATCACAGAGGTCCCTAAAAGAACACAGGGGGCACACTGATGACAGAAGCAGGAGTCATGTGAATGGAAGTGACAGCTACTGACGATTATTCAGGTTGGAGAAACCTCATGTCCTTGAAGAAGGAAGTGACACATTTAGTTTCTGCTGGCCCAGCATCCATTGCTCTTCTAGCAAGAGGCCTTACTTCTCCAAAGCCCAGCAACATCAACCACTTAGGTATTTCTTGGTAGTTACGTTCTTGAGCCGTTCTGGGATGAACTAGTTTTCCTGAGCCTACACTGTGCCCCAGCATTCAATACAACATGTCTCATTTACTGTTCATACCAGACAGGAAGGGCAGCTCTATTCCTACAGAAGAAGAAGGTTTCAGCTGAGCTGCAGTGTGGCCAGAAGCTCCCTGCTTCAGTCTAGTTGGTGTTGGGGGATGCTGTGAGGCTCTCATGGGCTTTCCAAACACTATCCAACTCCCTGGAGAAGCTGCTCACACATATAGCTTATTCCTTGAACACACAGGACTTGTTGACTGGGCACAACAATGCGAGGCCAAGAGGGATAGTTGGGAAAAGAGAGTAGGGATCTTGAGCCTTGGTTTCCAGAGCCAACTTGTAGTGGAATTGTCTAGTGGGATGTAGGTGTCCTCTGGGGCATTCCTCAGGCAAAATCATCTACTATCTCTGGTAGTCAAACCATGCAACTCCCAGAGGACTCTCAAGCCATTTCAAATCCTCCAGCTCACAAATAGCATGCCCTGACCCTCCTGATGTGCAATGAAGGGTAACTGAAAAGAAGAATATGACCCTTTTAAAATGTTCATGTAAATAATTGCAAGATGATGCTCACTTATAAATCTATTAATATCAACTTTGTCCCCCCAAAATAAATGCAATGTGACATTAGTTACATCATGACTCTTAAAATAAACACATATGCTTTTTTTTTTAAAAGTACTCTCAGAGTTACTAGGAACCCAAGGACGAATAGATGAAAATACAGTTGTCCTGCAATCTACATGAACGGGGTGAGTTTGTGAGTGTGTCTGAATAATGCAAACTTACAGTACAACATCCCACACACACCAGGGGACATGCTCTCAGAGGGTACCACCGTAACATAACCAGCAGCCGCCTGCTATGGTTACAGAGTATTCCTGAACAGTTTTAAAAGCAAGTGCCAACAGAGCTGCCTGTTCCTGCCATGGCTAGGAGCTGCTGCTGCTGCTGGCAAGCAGCTATGCCACACGCTGGGTCCTCACGACAGCTGCGAGCATTCATATTCTCCCACCCCCACCATGAGCTAATAGAGGATTTGCAATGAGAGACAGTCTACGAAAGCTTCACAAAGGTACAGGGTCAGTGCCAGAATTCTCATCCATGTGCCCCTGATGCTTGGATCCATGTTTTCTCTTGGCCAACAGCCTGGGCAGACTCAGTTTACTTCAGCTCCGTAAACATGACTTCATTCATTCACTTGATTCATGTCTTCTGTGCCAAAAACATTTAAACATTTATTTATTTGCGGGGAGGCAGGATAGGGAGTTGTGTGTACTACCGAATATGTGTGGCATCCCAGAGGACAATATCCAGAAGTTAATTCTCTCCATCTACCATATGGGTCCCAGGCATTGAACTCAGGTCATCAGGTTTGGTGGTAAACCTATTTACTGGCTGAGCCTTCTTGCTACCCTCATGTCTTTGTTTTTTTTTTATTTTTTATTTTAATAACAAAGCAAAATACTTGCAAGTAGGAATGTGTCTAACTGCAGTTCCTGCCAGACTTTGGTGTAGAGGTTTGGCTTTTGATTTCAATGTGTCATGGCTTAGAGCTCTGTGTTGAACCGCTTGTGAGGGAGTTTGGAACAAGGAGCAAGCTCACCTAGCTTTGGGATGAATGAGGGACCTGCCTGTGCTGTATCCCAAAGTGCAGGAGGCACTGGGTAAGTGGAAAGTGTGGGTGCCAGGCCAGACAGAAGCATTTCAAACAGGAGGGACAAGCGAAGAGGGACAATAGCTTAGTTGTCCCGCCCAGATGTCATTCTCCAGGTTTTGTTAATCAATTTTCCAAATCTAGCAAAACTCTGAGACCCAGAAGGGTACATTGGGCATCTGTCCCAATTCCAAATGTATGTAACCTGAGTGTGGTGTATAGTTGACATGGAAGAAAATGTTCCACCTCTGATGCCAGCCAGCTCCACGGAGCTTGGAAAGATCAGAAAGTCGGACTGAAACCCACCAGGCCTAGTGGGAGCCCACTCTATACATACACTGTCCTCACCTGGCGCCTGTCTGTATTCAGCTGTAGAAGCCGTGTTGCCAGGGAGGGTGGATAGAGACAATGGATTTGACTGACTGAGTGAGTATGGCTGGCTCTGTTCTCAGTCCTGAAGGAATCTTCCCACTTTGCAGCCACTGAGATTAACAAATTAGGACCCAGAGTCCCTAGCAATTGACCCAGAACTGCTGGGCTGCACTGGCAGCTTTTGCTTCTAGCTCTGGCTAGGATCTACACCTCAGTGGGACCACTCTTAGGAAACACTGCAGATTGTGCTGGGACGTGGTGCATGGAGGATCATCAGGCATGGCTGTGAAATGTGTCACTCCAGAGAAGCACCCCAGCTGGCTCTCAGCCATCCGGTTTCCCTAGAGACTCTGAAACGGAAGCAGGGTACGGGAGTGTGGTTTCTAATTCATGGACTCAGGAAGGAGACCCAGCCCATATAACCTGAATTATCACTCTCTCCCCTGGCTGAGAAGACGTGGTATACTTTTCATAATTGTTCCTGTGACAGACCCCATGGAGTCAGACGGCTGTCTCTGCCCCACTCCCATCTCAGAAGAAGCTACCAGAACACCCCTGCTTCTCCTCAGTTGCCTGAGGAGAAGGGGCTTGTCACATGTTTGGCTGGCGCTGCAATATTGCAGTCTGAGTCAGAGATGCACACGACAGGAAAGGTCACAGGCTCCCAAATTAACTCGAGGAAAAACTGCCAATCAGCAAAGATGCACGCCTAGTTTGCAGGGAGGTCTTTCTTCCTGCCTCTGCATCTGAGGTGGCGAACACACGTGCATCCTGCTCAGAGACTGGCCCCCAACGTACACTGCAGTGTTTCACAGAAGTCCATGCAACCTTGCTAAAGTGCATGTGCTTTTTGCGGGCTGCTTCCTCATGCCAGCCATTAGGGCAGGGTCTTATGAATCTCTTCATTTTACAGAAGAGGAAACAGGCTTAGCAAGGTTACGGTTAAGGAGTTTGTTCAGGGTCACCTAACTGTTTAGTGGTGGCATTGGACTTAGTAGCAGGCAGCTTGCTGATGTGGGCTCTTACACCCTCTGTCTCAGAGACCGGGAGCTACTAATAACACCCAGCAGCCTGGTTCTTGGCCTTGGGTTCTTAACCCAGTCTTGTACACACAGTGGGAACCCAGCACATTGGGCACTCCAGAGCCAGTGCAGGTCCTCAGTGTCTAGCAAAGATCATGGACAGAAACTTTCTGAACCACTTTTGCCAGCAGAAGGCTCTTCATTGGTATAAAACGGAGCCAACTGAGGTATAGACATTCCCTTCTTTCCACAGTCTACTTCTCTGTGCGATGGGTTCTGGAGGAGAGGAATTTCTGTCTCCCTTGGCAAACTCAGAGGATGGGGCCACCTGGAGACAGCAGCCTTCACTGTATCGGGTCAACCAAGCCTCAGATGGCCTGCACTGGACGAGGATGGAGAGTCACCACCTGGGATGACCATGAAAAGAAGTTCCTTTCCATCTCACACCTCAGTGTCTTCCCCTGGAAAGCAGACAGGCTGGAATCTGATTTCCTCTGGGCCTGACATTTCTTGAGCATCTATTCAGGATATGCGGCAAACACTCGAAGACATAGTTACCATGCACTAATTATATTCTGAGTGCTTAATAGGAGTTATGTTGCTGAAGCTTCCCAACAGCCGTATGTGATAGGTTCTTTCATCGCTGCAATTTCTTTGTGGCAGAACATAAAAAGAAGTACAGGATGGCCCAGGTCAACAAGGCTAGCAATAGTAGGAAGTAAGATAGAATCATTTTCAGTCTTGCTCCAGAGCATAGAATGTTTACTCTTAGAGTCTTCTACTCCATCTTTGAATTTTCAGGCATGGCTAAAACATTCATGAGAATTTGAGGTAAGTAGCATCCAATAGCGTGAGCTGAAATGAGTGTAGCAGCTGGGCTGGTACATAGGCAGATTGGGGAGGGCCTTGAGGTAAAGCAGCTGCAGGTGACAGGTGGTAAGGAATGCCAGGCACAGGAAGAGACAGAAGATTTGCATTCAGCAAGGCAGATCTGGAGTCACTGGGAGGCTGATCTCTAAGAAAATATGGACAAAATGAAGAGGCTGCTTCAAGAAAGCCATGAATGCCCAAGAAGCCTGAAGGTGACTTTGTAGGTGGAACTGAAGAGAAAAGGCAGGTTGTGATTTATAGATGTAGTCCCAGGATATTATATATCTATATCTATCTATCTAATTTCTATCATCTATCCATCTACTATATCCCTATCTATCTCTCTATCTATCTCTCTATCTATCTCTCTATCTCTCTATCTATCTATCTATCTACACACACACACACACATTTGGAGAAAGAGAAAGAGAGAGAGAGAAGGATGCGATACAGAGCTATAGTGTCTTGGCTTCAGGTGCAACAGAAGATAAGATTCTTGAGTCCTAGCTGGGGTTCTGGGAGGATGGGTGCTGCTTGTTGAGAAGATGGAGAGAGGACAGACATGGGCCTGGTGGGCCTGAATCGTCACTAATGATGCATGGCTCAAGCCCAGGGGCAAAACTGGTGCTCAAGTATTCGGTATTGTTAGCATTTAGGTAGGTGCTGTGCAAGTATTCGGCATCATTAGCATTCAGGCAGGGAGAGGTGTCCCAGGAAGAGGGAACTCATCTACTCTCTGCCTCTCTTCTACTCTGAGACACAGCAAGCGGCCATAGTCCCAAAACCCTGCCTCTTTACTCTGGCTCCAGCCCAGGGTTTTCCAGCAGGCTCTGAATTGTGTAATTATCCATACAATAATTATGCCTGGCAGAAAGCTTCGACTTTCCTGGGGGAGGGCTTCCCAGCCACCAGCAGCCTATTCTACCTGGCTCTTGATTTGCACAGGATCAACCAACAACCTGGGTGGGAGGGAGCCCAGGCAGCCTGTTCTGGGGGCAGGTGGGCACCTGTCAGATAAAGGCTCCAGGGGAACCTGTCAGCACCAGTCAATTTGACTTCCTGGATGTACACAGCTCCATTCTGGACGACTCCCACCTACAGGTTCCCACCATCTCCCACAGCCCTACTTATGACCCAGAGGGAGGAAAAAAAAATCCATCAACTCTGCACAAGCAGCTAATCAGTTTACTCAGTCGCCTGGGGTCTTCCAATGTAATTATAATTCTTACTAAGGCGCTGGCGAGTGTCAGAGGCATTTCAACAACTGCCGCAGATACGATAATCAAAGCACCAGCATTCCTTTGTTCCAAGTCTTACACAGAGAGGTTCTCACGAGATCTGCTTTGGAGGGAAACTCCAAGACTGGGTTGTGTTTCCTCCCCTTCCTGCTTTCTTCCTTCCAGAGCTGTCAGGAAGCCCCACTTACAGCTGGAAGCAGAGTTGAGCCATGGATGTGGCTCCCAGGTGCGTATAGCAGGCCAGAACAGCCTCGTGAGGGGCTTGAGTGTTACACAGGAGATGCTCCTGGCCGCTTCCCAGAGACCTCACAAGGTGGCATTTACCTTGGCGAATTCCCCCAGCCTCTGGCAGACGGCGGGGAGATTTGGAAGCCTGATTTTGCTGGCACATCCAGTAGGGTCCCATCTGTTAGGAGAGTACTCCCTTTAACTCGGATCATGAGACCGAGAAAACACAGCGTACAGAACCAGGATGCCAAAGCTGCCAGGACCAGCATCACCTCTCTCCGAGGCAATGTGCAATCTTAGACTTATGGGGCTACTAAGCGAACCACTGGGATGCTTAATGGCACTGGGCTCTAGCCATCTGCTGCCTCTCCTTCTGCGGATAGAGTTATTCAACAGTAAGATCACATAGGCCTTTTGCCCCAAGAGGTTTGGTGTGAATCTTTTTCTGTTGACTTCTGTTTCCTGAGATATCCAGGCTGACCAAGTGACATCTGGAAATCCCCAACAGGACCCAGCTGATTTAGTGGTCATCTCTCAGCTAATGTTTGTGGCAGACCTGGATGTGTGGTCTTGCTCACCTCTCCCATTGTATGCTTCTCCGAGGTGGGTTGTTCTAGGACTGGGCATGGATCATACTCCTTCTCCATCACTGCAACTAGATGGAGCTGGGAAGTGTGACCCCTCAGTGGAATGTGAGCCCAGGTAATGTTTGCCTCTGTTAGGCTACAAAAGTGGTTATAAAATGGTGTGCCATTTCCCCACCTTTTCCTAGACATGAAAGAGGACCTGGGCTTATGGAATGACAGGTGGAAGGAGGCTGGGAGTCGGTACCTTGTGGAAGAAAGTTGCATGCATTGGAAAGACACAGACTAGCTTGTCCTAGGGAATGGTCAATGAAATTTTGCTAATTAAGCCACTGAAACTTTGAGGTTTATTTGTTATGGCAGCCAAGGGCTGTTGGGTCTAAAGTATAAATTACTCTATGCCTCCCTCCTGAGAGTAGAGTTGTCAGACAATCTGAGCATTAAATATTTTGAAAGAGCTCAAATTCGCATTCACATACCAACTCTTATCTCACTCCCAGTGGTGACTGAGGGTGTGAGCTGTGTGCAGATTTTACTCTTTCCAGCTGCTCTCTCTCCCAGATGTGAACTGATGCTACTTGCAGACCCCGAGTCACAAATAGGACATGGTTGGTGGGATTCTGAAAGGTGGAGATTTGTACAAATAGGCCAACACACACATGACTAGAATGCTCTTACAACATTGAAGGGCAGTTCTACACACCACATGCATGCGCACATGCATGCACGTATATATGCACAAGGGAACATGGGTTGCAGAGAACAACAGGACAGCTTGTGCAGAGTTGAAGGAATTGGTAATGTACACTTAGGTCTGGAACACAGATAACGATGCCCTTTCTCCCAGTTAGTAGCATCTGTGTGGAATGCTGTCAAGAAAGATTCTGAGGTCACACTTTAGACAGAAGGAAAAGGTTCTGTGACGGGTGTTCAATGTCTGCCATGAGTAATGGATGAGGGGATGACAACACAAGCCAAGAATTGTTATATTTGTTGCAGTCGTTAGACTTGTGATTGTAGAGGAATCTGACTGTGTCAAGTTCAGAGTCTGGTCAAACCTCAGCAACACAAATAATTCTTAACCCTCAAATGCATGCCCACTCTCAAAGAGGTATCCTCCATTGCAGCAAACGATAAATCTGAGGCTCAAATGCAGTAGGCTTTTACCCAAGATCATACAGCCAATGAAGGCTTCCTGCCTTCCGAGTCTGTGCATGTCATTACATGGAGAGTCTCTGAATCAGGGGGAGAGGGGCAATAGTGGCAGCCTGGAGTGCAGCATCTGTCTCCTGGCATGGTAGAGCAATGGTGGGGACAGGACAACCATGGAGAGAGCATGGAGATGCCAGGCTTAAGGAGGCAGATTCATGAAGCCTTTATCTTTTGAGTTGGTTTATGGCTCCCTGAAAATTTTGGAAGTCAGCCAGAAAATGAGGGACTAGGAGAGAAAGAAGATTCCTGCCTTGTCAATTTAAGTGATGTGTGAGGGCCTAGGGAAAAAGAAGGAATGGGAGATCTGGCAATCAGAACTGGCGTTTGACCTCCTGGTCCTTCAGATTGGGTAGGAAACACCATTTCAAGCTTCATCTTCCCCAAGTGCCAAATATTTGGTGGTAGGTACAGAATCTCAGACCTAAGGGGGCAAACACTGTTCTTTCCCTCCCCAGCTATGTGACCTCAGACTATTCCTCACGTCTCTATTCTGAGATTCTACTTTCTTACCTCTGAAATACAGATGGCAACACTCTCTGCCTCATGGGGTAGCACTGCCATTAAGCGAGAGGATGTCGGGAAGTGCCCAGCACAGTGTCTGTTGTTAGACACACAGTAGCATGTGTTCTCTCTCCGCACATGTTTACACATCAAATGCCCTTTAAAGAATAACTACTGTTTGACGCATGGAGCTCCTGTGTGGTATCAAAAATGCGAGAGTTTGTCCTGCCTCAGTTTCCACCCTTTGCAGAAGGTGTGTTGGTGCTTTGTAACCTGTCCATCACTCTTCTTCTCTCCTGCACCATGTCTGTCTTTGCTGGAGTTTTTTCTTCCTGGCTCCCTTCTTCTACATCTGTTAACATGTACAGCAATTATCTCTCCCACGTGGACCATTTCCTTTGGGTGGATAACGGCTACATGCGCTCCCCGTGTTTACAATTTCTCTTTCAGATTCTTCCTTCCCCTCCCCCTCCTTTTCTTTTCTTCCTGATTTTGTTCCAAGATTTTAGGGGAACAGTAAACCAATTCCAGGGACATATAAAGGCTGCAGGCAGCTCTAGTCCCCAAATTACTTTGGTCTTTCCATTTCCTCCTATTTGGGGCTGCCTGAGAGACGAATTCTCACTCTAGCTCCATTTTACACTTAATTTTCCATTGTTTTCCCAAGGAGCTCATGTGGTCAGTATTACCAACCTCATAGGACTCATGGAGAAGCGAAGGCTCATCCAAAGTAGTAGGCAGAGAAAGACACAGCATTGTTTCTATCTAAGACCAGTTGGTAGCCAAATTCTTGTTTTGCAGAATAGCCTTTGTCCAAAGGCCTAGGCTTATTCTCATCTTTCTCCATAACATGTGATATATTTGAAGGGTTCCATGGGCTCAGAATTATAGGGCCAGATACCCAAGACAAATGACAGCCATGCACCAGAGACACAAAGGTCCAGTTTGATTCACAAGTTGGTGCCTCAATCTCTCCAGGAGGAATAGAAATAATAACAGTTCTCAAGGGCTTTATTGTGCCCTTACTATGTGCCCCAAACCCCACGCAAATGCTATACCATGAGCATGTGGTTACAGGCAGACCCTGGATTATGACAGCTTGACTCAGTGCTTTGTCAGCGTGGCTATGGGGTGGCAGTGACACACATTCAGTAGAAACCATATTTTGAGTTTGGATCTTTCACAAGACAGCGAGATGCAGAAAAACACTCACTCCAAGATGCTTCCAGCCAGCTCCAGATCATGGGAGGAAACCACCAGCTCCCTGCAGGGAGCTGTGTGGCTGAGCTCAGATGTTAGACAGGCTGGGTGGATTCAATACATTTTGATGTTTATAACGTTTTTTAGTTTAAAACAGTTTATCAGGGCATAGCTTTATCGTACGCTTAAGAACCTGTTTTTATTTCTATACACAATTAACGGAGTGTTTTGGTGCCTCTAACTTGCCTACAGGGTGGACTGTGGAGCCACTGGCACTTGAAGCCATTTCTGCAGTGTCTCCTAGGATGGGTGGGGACTGAATGCCAAAAACATCTCCAGTCAGTGCACATCTCTTGTTCCTGGTGCACAGCAAGGGTACAAGGAGGGAGCCAGTGACACTCCAGAAGTGGCTGGTATGGGATGCCATCTCTCCACAGGTCCTTGTAATAAACTGTCAAAGAATTAGTGCAGAGCTATGTTGGGGTTGGGGGAGGTCCAGGGAGTCAGGCCAGGCTGACACCTAAGGGTTCCCAGGGCATTGCTTTCCAAACTTGCCAGAAAAGAGTGGTTGCAGGGCCCAGACTGCCTTGGTGCTTATGCAAGTGTATTTTGAGGTGATGGGGAACTGATACCAAATAACCTCTGTGTAGTGGTCAGGGATGAGACTTCACTCTGGTGAGGATGTCTAAGAACATGGCCTGGATCCTTCTGCAAGTATCTTCTGTCACTGCACAGATATTCATGACTGCATACTCGGCACAATATTGTGCTGTGTGTTGTAATGCAAGTGTCAAGAAGACAGTCAAGATGACATCTATCCTGAAGTACAACTGTGTAAGGCAAGAAACCTCAAGGCATGGGATATTTGTCTTACCCTTTCCTCCTTCCAACAACACATATGGAGGAGGGGCTTAAGCTGTGGGAGCTGGAAATCCCATGAAACCCAAGACAGCGTAGTACAAAGGTAATGATTGTCCCAAATCCACAATTGCCACCATCACCACTAATACCACTCCACCAACAACACCATTACTCATACTTTACTACCCACATCACCTGTGTAGCTACCACCATCACTACCACCACCTCACTGTCAACAGCACTGACCCTACTACAGTTATCACCATTACTATTAACATTGTTGTCTTATGTCAACACAAACAGCACACATCTCATCACCAGTTGCATTGATATCACTGTCACCAACACTTTCACCATCATCAGTAACATTAACCCTATAATACTCATCACTATCTTTAATAACGCCACCTTCATCACCACCATCATCCCCATCATCACTACCTCTGCTACTACCGTTTTTACCAATATCACAACTATAGCCATCATTAACAACCACTAACCACAAGCATCATGACCGTCTTGAAAATCATTCCAGCCACTCTGACTGTTAATCTGATATCAACAATCACTGCTTGTCTTACAGCTTCATAAGCACTTACATCAGTCCGTGTAACAAGCTGGTGAGTGAGTCCCATGATTACTGTGAATCACAAAGAGACTGGTGTACAAGGAAGAGTCCGACAACTCAATTAACAAGGATGGGCCTTCAGTTCTGCCTCACCCAACAGACTGGACCATCTCTTAGCTATTAGGAATGGCCTCCAATATGCTGTTTTTCTCTAGACCAGGAGTTTTCAAGCTGTGCATCATGACCCTTTCACAGGGGGTGCCTAAGTCCATCAGAAAACACAGATATTTACATTACGATGCATGACAGTTCAAAACTACAGTTATGAAGTAACAATGCTATTTTCATTTATGATTTACTATTGGGGGTCACCACAACATAGGGAACTGTTTTAAAGAGTTTGATACAGTGTTTCATAAAAAGAGAGAGAAAAAAGAGAGAGAAACACTGCTCTATACAATCTCTGTGATGTCTTTATCTATGTATATCTGTGTATATGCTATGGGGGCTCAAAGGGATGCCAAATGCCATTGCTGTGTGATTGCAATTAGAAATGTGGTCCTTGTGTATCTGAGATATGACTTCAAGTCACTAAATGCCAACTCTGTACCTAGAACTGGGTTAGGCTTCGAGAATGGTAGAAAGAAAGGCCCAGGTCTTTGAAGAAAGGATGCTGGTGTTAGAGAGGCAAGCATGTTCACAGGAATGGTCATACAAGAGGTCAAGACAACCAATGGCCAATTCGAGTGGATAACCAATAAGTAAATGCCTTGGAGGAAAGGAGGGGGATGAAAAGGTGAGGAGGACAGAGTATGTGATTGGGAACAATGATGGGGAAATGTCTTGGGTGGATGAGAAAATAACCTCACCCTCTCCTCCTACAGTCCTTCTTCCTTGCCATCTGCTACCTTTCAGGACCTGCCTTCAATATGAGAAACTTGATTCTGGTCTTTGCTTCCGTTCTCTTCCCATCTATTTCCGACAGTCACTCCATTATCAGCCTGAGTCCCCAAAGCATAAGATAGCTCATTTGGTTTCAGTGCCATTTTTTTTTTCCTGTTGCCTTCACCAACAGCTTTGCTCACATTGTTCCTTTGTCTCAGGACTTCGCTAACCTACCCACTTTCTGGATTGAATCCTAGCTCTCTTGTTCAACTTTCTTGCCACCTCCTTCGGGCATCTTTGGGTTCTCCAGGCTCTGCCTCTCAGATAGAAATGCTCCCTCCCTCTTGCGAATCCCCATAGTGGTACCCATTATATAGAGCAACAGCGTGACACATGAGATGCAGCTTAGCCCTGTGACTAAGCATTGAGTCCAAGCATTGGGTCCAAGTCCTAACTCAGCCACTCATAAGAAAAGAGTGAACTGAATACCCTTGACTCTTCATGCCTTGGCAGAATGGTTCCAGGACCCAGTGATAGAAATGACCTGAGAATGCTCACATGTCTCTTATACAAAACATGTAGTATTTTATGCAGCCTCCACACATCCTCCTATGTACCTTAAAATATTTCTAGGTGACTACTGCTACCTCAGAAAGCATCTACACGTCACTTTGTGTGTGTACTTAGCACTTGGGCATAGTGCTCAGTGTGTTATCAACTCAGGTTTCACCTTTTGAACTTTCATTTCTGAATATTTCCCACATGAGGTTGGTTGAATCTGAGAAAACAGAGCTCACAGATATGGAGGGATAACTCGTCTACCCGTGCTCTTTATTCTCTTGTCTAGAACTAATGTTTACACCCTCTGGTACTGCAAGGCTTAAAGAGAACCAAACTGCTGGAGTGTCAGGTGACAACCTACAGCTTCTCTCCCCTCTTTGTTACTACCAGAGTGAAGAGCCTCAAGGATGAAGGCTTCAGATTCACTCAGACCTGGTGGCAATTCCTAGTCCTTCAGCCGGTACCTGGGGAACTTGGGCAAGTCACTTCTTCCAGAGCCTCAGCTTCCTTATCTACACGTACTTCCTGTATATGAGATTGTATCTGTACAAAGTGCTTCTCTCCTCAGGATGCTAGAAGGCAGTGCTTCTCAACCTGTGGGTCCTGAACCTTTGGGGTCAAACAATCCTTTCACTGGGGTCACCTAAGACTGCCAGAAAACACAGATATCTATGACTCATAACTAGTAAAATTACAGTTATGAAGTAGTAACAATGACAGTTTTATGGTTGGGGGTCACCACAACATAGGGAACTGTATTAAAGGGTCACAGCAGCACCAGGGAGGTTGAGAACCCCTGCCCTAAGGGTTCAAGTGGTTAACAGCATCGGAAGTACTTAGTCTAGTACAGGGCACAATGAGCCACATAAACATCTTGCCTGCCTCCTCTGGTTTCTGCTCTAAGGACTATTTAGCTAACATTTTTACTCTTGTTGTTATTCTGTCCACAGCCTCTGGTACACAGTAGGTGTCCAAAGCACCTTTCTTCTTGCTGTCTGTTCCAATTCCAATACGAGATGTCAAAAGTCACACTCAAGATGTAAGATGTTCCCACAGCATCAAAGCAGAGGCCCCAGACACTGAATAAATGTGTTTTGACAACATATTATACTCAAAATTTATTACCACTGTAGTCATCATGGGAAGAAATTCAAATATTCATTGACTTTTTTTTTTTGGTCTTGAATTGTCTCAATAGCTGTTAGTGGGCAGTTAAGAGATGACGTCATTTTACATTAAGGTCTATGGGGCTTAGAGTTCTAATCCAGTCCAGTTCTTGTCGTGTACAAGGAAAGAAGGAAGGCAGTGGGCCCTCTGAAACCACTCTGAGAGATGCCTGATGAGCATGCAACATGGTGGTTATTCCATCCCTAGGATCAGAGGCCAGAATATGTTGCCTTGGAATCTGTCCTGGTACAAGATGACTTAGTGCCTTAATCACCAGCAATTCAGGAGCCCTCCTCTAACCCTTGTTTCCTACTCTACAAAGAACAATACCATGACTGTAACAGAGAGCGAAACTGTGGAAAGAGATTGTGGTGCCTACCCCCAGAGAGAGGCTGTTCAAGGCCCTGCAAAAGGAATTTGACTTTTACGCCTCAGGGCATTTCTTTATCCACTCAGACTCCACTAACTTCTATTAAATTTTCTGGTTTCACATCCCAACTCAAAGGCTTTGCACATACATCCATCGTGCTGGCCTGCTTGGAGGTTCTGCGTATTCTCAATGCCATCTCCTGTGCAGGGAGGTCTCTAGCTGCAAGCCACCAGGCTCTGTTGTGATCTCTGTCTTAGAAACAGGGTGGATGGAAGCTCAGAATCTCTCTGCATCACATCTTCAGGTGGCAGAAAACATGGGGATAAAGCTAATGGATGGCTGGTAGAACCAGGATCTGTTCTCTTGGTTGGCTGGACTAACAGGTTCAGTTCCTGACACCCACATGGTGGCTTACCACCCACTGTAACTCCAGTTCCAGGGGTTCCAACACCCTCTTCTGGCCTCCCCAGCCTCCTCCATGCATGTGAAGCACATAAATCGTGCGGGTACACACACATATGCATAAAGTTCTAAAAATGAATGGGTATGCCTAGTCCTCCTCTCCTGTTTTATTAAAAAGAAAGAAAATCTCGTTTTCAGAAATGCTAATCTTGGGACACAGGAATGAAATGATCCATATGAAGACAATCAGAGCCAGGGTAGTCAGCCGGGCTGACAGTCAACATGAGACTATGGACAGCACATTTTCCTTTTTCGTCTTTATCAGCCATAATAAGAAGCTTGAGCCAGCGGATTCCAGAGGTCCCTTCCAGCTTGATACATCACCTTAGGTCATGTAATGTATGTATTTTTACAATGTGTGCTCTGGCCCACTGCTTCTCAAAGCTCAGAGGGCTTACAAGCCATCTGGGAATCTTGCTAACACACAGCTTAGGATTTTCTAGGGTTGAGCTGGTGTCTGATATTCTGCATTCCTACAAAATTCCCATCTGGGGTGAAGTTGCTGTTCTGAGGACATACTTTGACCAGCACAAACCCAGAGAGGGTAATGAGCTACTTTGATTGCATTCTTCCTGTGTGCTGATCACACCTTGAACATATTATTCCACTTAATTCTGAATATTGAAGGGAATTACTATCAGTGCCCCAGCCTTCTAGATTATGTGGTGAAGAAGGCTTACGTATACAACGTGACCTGGCCAGAGTCATGAAGCTAGTGCATTGCAGAGAATTCAGGTCTGTCTAAGCACAAAGCCATAAGTATGTGTTCATGGTGGCTGTGCCACATACATATATGCGATCAGGCTTGAGCGAAGGGTGCCTGCGTAAGGGAAGAGCAGGAGAAGGATGCTGTGTGTTTGCAAATGTACAGCAGCCTCTTGCATCTGCCTGCTTTGTGTGGATACCACTCAGAAACTGTTTGAACCCTCCTACCCATCTAGACCACGGGGAAACCCCAAATTGGCTGCCTAGCACTGGAGGTCTGAGATCCTCACAGACTTGAAGACGCTTAAATAGTTACTCCACTCGTTCCCTGACAGGCCATGATGGCTGCAACAAAGGGAGAAAAATCTAGTTCACATAAATGATTAGAGGAGAGAGGTTTAATCTTATTAATGAATTTGCTAATTGGCCTTCTGCCCCCAATCATTTCAAACTCCAGCTTTCATGGTGTCAGAGAAAATGGAAGCAGATCCAGGGGTGGTTTGAGACATGCTAAGAGTATTTTTCTTGGTGCCTGCAGGCAGTTCTCTTGCTCAGTATGGCTAATGAAAAGCTTCAGCTTATCCTTGAATGCTACTTCCTACACCCACACTCCCATGCTGACAGCCTCCCATGTCCCCTAGGCTCCTGCTATGAGGCCAGGAGGGAGGAGACTGACATGGAGTTTCCAAGCTTGGACTCTACCACTGGCCAAACCCAGGTTCTGCTGTCTTCTGGCCCTAGGGCCCCAGCAAAGCACGTCCCTTTTTAGAGCCTCAGTTTCCTCACCTGTAAAATGGGAACTACCACAGCATCTTGTCCTGCAGGGTTAAGGTCAAGCACCCTAACAATGGGAAGAGCAAGGTGCTGGCAGCTGGTGGAAGCTGGGCTGGTTTGGGGGGAGGTATTACTGGTATTAGTGTTGGCCCTGAAAGCTGATCTATGTTTTCAGATCTTATGGTTGGGAATTTCTGTTACTAACTGAGCTTGACAACTTCCCATAAGTGGGAATGACTATGAAATGACCCAGAGTGTCAGTGATCATGGTTACAATGGCTCTAGGTCCCTGGGGCATGAAGTCAGAAGCTACAGTTGAATGGAGTAGAGCATTCCTACATATAGAGTGACACAAGAGGAGACTTTGTGACCTTGACCTAGTGGTCCAAACCATCATGCGACTCTCTCTTGGCACTCTGATTCTAATGAGGTCTCATTCTTGCTTCTGAACAGGCTTTTAATAGGACCCGGAATAGTAAGAATTAATCCAAAGTATTATTGCCATGGCTAGCCAGCACATGGGAAAAGAGCAATATCCCACCTGACTACGGCTACTTCTAGAAGGTGACCTACTTAAGATAGCACCTGGAGGGAGCTGAAGAACAGAAACTAGTTTCTCTGAAAGCTCCAGGACCCTTGGTCTCTTGTTCTCCCCTTTTCCTTTCTAATTATGTTCCTTCCCTGCCTGATGGATGGGAGCATCCGCTCCAGGAGCATTATGCAGAATGTTGCAGGCTTCTCCCCAGGCACGGACTTGGGTCTTGGATTTCTCCTCTGCACTAAAGTACTCCTGTGCTCCTTAGTCATCATGACACACACACACACACACACACACACACACACACACACCAACCCATTTATTCTTTCCTCTGCACAGCCAACATCCATCAAGTCTAGACCAGGTGTCAGGCTTGACAGGGGTTCTGGAATAAGAATCAGCCCCCGAGAGCCAGGCAGAGGGATAATTGTGTAAACCCATAATAATAGCCTTGATGTGTACCAGATAGTGTGTGTGTGTAAGCATGGGTGTGTGTGTGTAAGCATGGGTGTATGGGTGTATGTGTGCATGTGCGTGTGTGCGCTCATGGGTGTGTGTGCATGTGCATGGGTATGTGCATGTGTGTGTGCACGCGTGTGCGTGTGTGCATGTGTGTGGTGCAGCATCAATAGCCATGGGGACAGGAGAAGGAGAAGATGTACTCTATCTGCAGGAGTATGGGGTGATGTTGGATGGGGCCTTCAAGAATATATAGTTTACCAGATGACTGGGGGATAGAGGTGGAAGAGAATGAAAAAAAGAAATACAAAAGAAAAGGAACATGACTGGTCCTGGATTTCAGCACCAGATTGGGGGAGGGGGAAGGATGAAAAACAAAGGAAAGGAGAGGATGTGACTGATTCTAGGTGTGGTGGAAGGGAAGATTTATTATGGCTATATAATAATATAGCCGGAGAGAGCATAGCCGGAGGCAGGGACATCTGGGAAAGTCCAGAGTGGACATGGCCAGACCGAGCTGTGCTATGTGAGGAGAGGGGAGAGAGAGGGACCAGGTGCAGCAGCCAGGAGGCCCAAAGGTACAAAAAGAGTGGATCTCAGAAATGGTTAGATTATATAGGGAAGGTCAGCCCAGGCCCTGGAGAAAGCTAAGGTAGGGGATGTGTCCGGTATGCTAGCCAATAGGACCATGTAACTGGCAGAGACTGAGGGATGCAGAAAGAATCTGGAGGCCAGGTCTGCTTTGATATGCTAAACAGACACCTCAGCCATTTGTCCCAGGTTGGAAACCAAACAAGAGGGAGGTGCAGGAGCTGGAGGTGATCTTAGGCAGAAATGACACCAGGGAGCAATGTTAGAGCATAATAATGGGGTTGGCCAAGTGGACAAACGGACATGTAGACCAGGTAACAATGAACTTAGAAAACAAGAGGTGACATTGGAGAAGAACCGCTGCCTTTCTTCCAGCAGAAGTCTGAAGCCAAGAGACATCCTGCTCTCTCCCACTTTCCCTCCAGACACTACGTACCTACTGGTAAGCAACACCTCCCAGGCCCTTCTAAACTGTGTTCTAGGAGGTACTTCCTATGAGTTTTGCTACTGACTCTCAGCACTAAAGTCTCCTGTGCCTTTGATTCCTCCACATTTTCCTGTGGGGTTGCTATGGTTCGTCCTCCCTGGAGCTGATGTTAAGAGCTTAATTTCCATCATGAAGTATTAAGAGGGTGGAAAGTTAAACTCTGGTGTTCAGAGTCTTTGGGAGATTAGTGATTAGGATCCAGTAAGGTCTTCGGAGTGAAGCCCCATCCCTGAGGGCTGGAGGCTTTAAAGGAAGAGAAGAAACCCCAAATGGTACCACTCACCCTGGGATGCCTTCTGTGTGTTTCAGGACTCGGCCAGCAAGGAGGCTACTAGTCACCAATGGGCTATTTTCCTCTGATCTTTAAAGCTGTGGACTCAAATAAACTCTTTTTTTTTTTTTTTACTCAGTCTGTGGTCTTGTGTTGTTAGCAGCGGCCATGAACTGAGACAAATGCTGAGGAACAGGAACTATGTGGCACAGTCGTTACTGTTCTTCATAAAGAGACAGTCTTCTGCTACAGTTTCCCCAGGACGTCATCCTTCACCCAGGCATTCATTCATTCATTTATGGATATGGTCATTTAATCACATACTTATTCCATCATCCTCTGCCGCTCATTTGATTATTTACTTGCTCCTTCATCCATTTTTCTCGTTTATTGAGTCTCTTATTTGTGCAGCCATCCATCACTCCCTCACCTGCTAAGGAACACACTCACTCACACAATTATAAAGCATTTACTGGGCAAAGCCCTTCTAGGTAGACAAAGGGGTCTTAGTTTTTGTCAGGTTCCTGGAACCAGACTGAAAGCACCTCTGGATTTAGGTAGCGTGTCCCTTTACCCAATCCTTCTATGGGTATCAGGAGTTGCGGAGTGGAAACACTGTTCTCAGCGGTTGCTTGCTGAATGGTAAACAGATTCAGTACACTTCATGAACAAAGCTATTTCGAAGCCAACAGACCAAATAACAGAATCCATTCAAGCAGAGGGACTGGTAACTGAAATTCCAGTGGTAAGCTAACTTTTTCTGTGGGGTCTGCAGTTCTTAGAAATAATGAGAGACCAACCATCTCCTTGGTAATAGCTTCCACTGAGAAGCATTTGCTGAGTACCTACTATGTGCAAAGCCAGGGACTGTGAAGAATGAGTCAGACACATTTCTGGCCCCCAAGAAGTCTATATTGTGTTGATGAGGGAAGGGTTAGCACCTCCATCGACTGATTCCAAGCACGACTTGTGAATCAGGAGAGCACACACCTTTAAAATGTTGGAAATTCAGATGGGAGAAGTCACTTCTCTATGTGGCTTGAAGAAGGCTGCTTGAATGTAAAAATAGCTGAGTGAGTTCTTGGAATCTGGGTGAAATTTAAATTAGTAAATGCAATAGGGACTGGGGGCGGTCAGAGTCTTACAGAACTTAAATGATCGAGAAAGACGCTGAGATGAGAAGATCCAGGGGCGCACTCATGTCTATTGCTTGGTACTCCCCTTTTAGAGATGAAGAAAAGGGTATTTCCAAGGCAAAGTGTTCTGGCAATGGTTTCTGAACCCAGGCTGGTGTGATTTGGGACCACTGCCTCTTCATAACCATGCCGACTGATGCCTTCCAGGGCTCTCTAGGATTAACACATCACCTCATCCACCCACTTCAAGGCCAGGCTCATCAGAAATTCTGTGCCTCTACAATTCTCCAAAGGGATCTCTGCTTTAGGACCCACAAGACCACTCTTGTATTTGACTCTGTCTATAAAAATCATCTGATAGTCATGGAGTTTTCTCAATGACTCAGTGGGCACCACGGCAGTCTAAAGCCCAGACTCTGAAAGTTCTGAATGCTGTACTTGAACGTGGATGGATGAATTGGAACCCAGTCACCAAGCAACACAGAGCTGTCTGCAGAGGCCGGTCTCTGTCAAATGGGACTGATCCAGTGTTTTGTGGAATCTCCTGATTCCCACAGAGACTGCAGCTGCACCTGCACGCTCCTCTGCTTAGCTCCTTACCCTAGCCAGCCTTGCTCCTACATTCAATCCTATCAGTGGAGTCTTTGTGGGGGGCGGGGGAGCATTCTTGATGCTGCTGGCAAAAGAAAATCTACCTAGGATTGGGGAAAGGGCCTGAAACCCCCAGCCAAGGTTTTCTCCGTTTTCAATTAAAGACACATCAAAAACCAAACAGATGACAGAAAATGAGTGTTATGCTTTTCTTCAGTGGCTAAGCTCTTAAATTATTTCAGATTTTGGCTGCTTTTGGGGAGTGTTTCCTGAGCACAAGGTCGGGCTAGGTGCTTTCTTTTCCCAGCACTAACCACACTGGATGGCCACCCTGTTTTAAAGTCGCACGTGTATTTCCAAGTTGTTTTTAAGCACTTGGAGCTGTGTCTGAGTCAACTGTGATATTTCCACCATCAGCCACAGTGCAGAGGTTAGCAGGCCGAAGCAGAGGCTCAGCATCCTGGTACCTGGTTTCTGGTCCTGCTTATCTGTACAGGGCTTGAAAGGGCTTGAAAGACTGCTTGTAGGATAGCCTTATTCTGGGCATTGAGATGGCTTAAGCAGAGTAGCCACACACTGAACAGGACCTAAAAGTTGCTGACCACTGATCATGTAGCAGGGTCTGTGCGAAAGCACTTGCCTTCCATCATCCCTGAAACACACACACACACATGCAACCCAACAGCTATTTTCAGATGGTAACCACTACTGTCCCTGATTCACAGCAGAAGAAAACAAGACTTAGTCATGCAGCTAGTCAGTGGTCGAGCCTGGATTTGAACCCAGCAGGGAGACAGGTTCTTCTGTTGAAAGTCCCCATTACTCTCTTCTGACTGCATCTAATTAGATCTGAGTCTGACAATTCAGAGATCAGAGCGGTGGCTCCAGTGATTGCACTGACAATAAAACCTTTAGAATCTGAGAGCCAAATGGAACCTGAAAAAAAATGTCCAGGAGAATGCCTCTCATTCGCAGAGATCAAGACACTAAAGGAGAAAGTGACCAGGGCAAGATAGGATTCCTGTTCATGAGCCTCCCAGTGGAGCCCTGTTCATATTCTTAAGCCTCTTCCCTAGAAGGGTCTTGTACTGATTTTTCATTCTGATGGACAGGACAGTGAGGCTGGACTCTGTCTTGGGGGCAAATGCCTGGGGGACAGGTATATAGTTGCACTTGTGGGCAGTTCAAGCTGACGTCTGCTGCTCTGAAGAGAAGGGCTAGCTTGTGGACCCACTCAGTGAGCCTGGACTTTCCAGGAGCCACAGACGCTCTTATAAAGATCAGATGAGAATGTTCAAATAAGACACCGTGCCAGGCACTCCATGGCGGCACACACAGGGAGTCTTGATACACTCTCCTCTTTCTTAAGTCCTAGGAAAGAAAAGAAAGTGCTGTGGTCTCTGCAATCCTGCAGGCGCTGACCCCAGGCGACCTGGATTTGGGACTGAGAGACTGGATGGTAGAGGATAACATTGGAGCTCTATGGCTCTATGCGTCCCCTTGGCCATCACTCATCCATGTTTTTGCTCTTACTACAGTCTCTTTTAGTGGCTTTGGAAAGCACAGCGTGTGAGATAAGGCACTCTCTCCTTCCACTTTCTCCAGCTTCTCGTGGAAGCTAGCGTTCTCGTCCAGTTGATATATGTGAAAATTGAGACAAAGGAAGTGAGATTTTTCCCCATGGTCCAAGACTGAAGTGTCAGGACTGAGATTCACACCTATACTACACTGGATTATAGCCACAGATCTCTAATGTCATGCCTGCCTCCTCTCTAAGAGATACAGACATTGTAGATATTTTCTTTAAAAAAAAATAAACCTAAGTTAACTGTGCCCTACTGTCCCCTCCGTGGCTGGTGGGACCCATGTCCTCTCCCATCATCTCCTTCATGATGAGAGAGGAGGATTGAATTGGTGTTGAATACCATCCCAGTGAAGCAGCACCTTGGGATCCAGGAGAGGCAGCACTCAGAGCACGTAGACCCTCGGCCAAGGTCTGCACACCTGCCTTTCTCTGGGCTGCTGAATAGCATCAGTGCCAGCAAATAAGCAGAAGCCCCTTCTGATTCTGGGCTGCCATGCCAGCCTGGGCTCATCACCTGGGATCTGCACCTGCGGTTGTCTTTCCATGATGCTCAGCCAGCTCGTCTCGCAGGACTGGACCAGAAGTCTGACCCTTTCTTTCTGGGTAGCTCTATCTGTGAACCCAACCAAGATGAGAAGTCACAGGTCCAGCGAGGAGACTCACTGTGTGCTGGGGCCCACTATCATCCAAGACAGCTCTGGCCACTAGCTAGCATAAGGTGGGTATGTAGTCATACCACCTGTAGTCAGAATATGCTAAGTATCAGAACTTGGACATTTGAGTGTGAGACTGTTTAGAATCCTTCTGCTGTCTGCAATGGCATTTGAGCATTAAACAAACCAAGTCCATCATTATCTTGATTGTTTCCAGTCTTTTTTATCCCTATAAGCAACTTTCTGTCTGTTGAAAAAGAGGCCTGCATTGTGAGCCTTGGCCCAACAAGGTCACCCAACTCCACATGGACATCTGACAACTGTCCCAGGGCTGATGGGCATGCGACAGCTGGAGAAAGGCAGCTGTGGAGCAGGCTCCTGACAGGGGGATCCCAGGATATGTGAACTTTGCCCCCCCACCTCCCCAGTCACCTCTTCACAGTTCTCTCCATCCCTGCCTCCCCACCCCCCAAGTCCTCAGATCTTAGCAGTACATACACCTTAGCCTAGCGGTGTTGTGTTCTTTCCTGCAGACTCCCTGTGTCCCAGGACCATGCCTGGGGGTTCTGCCACCTAGATGTAGCTGATTCCTTTTTGGCTTGCAGAGGTTTTAAGGGTGGACAGGCAAATCACTGTCTTCCCCCATGGTGAGGCTCCCAGGTCAGTACCTGGCAAAGCATGGCCATTCCCAAGGAGGCATTCATGAGTATAAGCACCCTTGCCGGATGCTCGAGGTTGCACCAACATCAGCCCTCATGGGAGCGCGAAGAACCTCCCAACATTTCTGCCCAGCCCAGAGAATGCAGCTTTCTCTACCTGTGAATCCGCCTTGTCCTACTCCCGTAAATTTCCCAGAACAGAAGGGTCCAGCGGCCCCTGGAGGGGGCCAGCGCCCACCCTGACTGCTGCCCCTGGGTGTTCACACCAACCCTCCCACGAGGTTCTTACTCCTTTGGATACAAGAGGCTGTCCAGAACCTTCAAGGCTAGGGGATTTGGAAGTAAAGGAGACAGACGTTGCATCCCAACACAACACCCAGTATCCCCGAACCTATCCAGGGGAGAAAACGGAGGACAGAGAACTTACCTTTAGAGGGTCGCCTTTGTTTGGTCTGCAGGGATGAGAAGGTGCCCATGACGGCCCCCATGGCAGCGAAGACTTGTGTGTGACTTGGGACCCCAGGCCCTGTCTCTCCCTTTCCCTGAAAAGAAATCGGTGTGGATTGCCCACTCTGAATTTGATGAGAGGAAAAGCAAGAGAGCAAAAAGCCCCGGGCAGCTCGCCTGCAGCTTGGTATTCAGAGAGCGTGGGGCCGGGGTGCCGGGAGCTTCTGGCTGCTGCTGTCTTCAGCCGGGCACATGCACTGACTCCCAGGGCCAGCGGCTCGCAGGAGCCTTCGCTGGCGCCCCCCAGTGCGGGCACCCCACCGGACCTCTGGCCTCGCCGAGGGCTGAGCCCCCAAGCCTATCTGGTGCTGGACACGGGGCCAGCGTGCCCGCCCGGCCGAGGCTGCCGAGCCCGCGCCGCGTGCGGTGCGGGAGCCGCGCTCCGCCCGCCCCTGCTGCCGCCTGGCCGCTCCGCCCCGCTCTCGGGCTGGGTCTCAAGGGGCCGAGTACCAATCATGAATGAACGGCGCCGGGGACTGGCGCGGAGCAGAGCCGGGGTACGCACCGGGCGATTGGGGTGGTAGAGGCAGCCGCGGGGACCCGCGGAGGGGCGAGGTGGGGACCCAGTCTTGTTGCCTGCACTGCACTGCTTGCTCCTGGTTGTGCGGGACAGCGGGAATACCCTCCTGGACAGACAGACCTGGTCAGAGACCTGGCTGGTGGGTGCAGTTTGGGAAGGGGTCATCAGGTGGCCGCGAGACTGAAGGTGAATGTATGTGAGTGGGAGAGGGGTGTGTGTGTGTGTGTGTCTCAGAGGGCATTGAGATTTCATTTGACTTGAAAGAAAATCACAGTTAACCACTGCTTGCCTTTCTGGGGTAGGGAAAGTCTATCCCATCCATGAAGAAGGGCTCCTCTAAACTCTCTAGGAGGTGTCGGGGATCTGCCGAGTCCCCTCCAAGTCCAGGGCTCATTTCTAGTGACAGGAAGTAGGGAGAGGGAAGTAGTTGCAGGTCCCCTTAGGCCCTTGTTGCCCCTCCCCCTCTTCTAAGTCTCCTCTTCCTTTCTGTTTGCTCTCTCACCTGCAGTTGGAACAGCGGGGTGGCACTTGAGTTAGTGCCCTAGGATTTTGAAAGCAGTCTCTCTTCCATGACCTCCCACTTCGAGTGACTGGAATCCTCAAGCCTCACTGCAGATTTCCAATGAAAAGGCAATGATTGGGGACCTGCGGCCTCACCTCCTGGTGGCAACTGATGGCAGGTGTCTCTCTAGAAAACTCAGAAATTTCCTCTTCCCCAGCCCAGCTGCCTGTCCCTCTTGTCTGCCTGGACTTCCACTGAGAATTCCGTGTGCATTTGCACTGAGATTCCCCAATCGAGGCTGCTCCCCAGATCCCTGTCCAGTCATTTCTCTGCATCACACAGTCGCGTGCTGTGTTTGGAGCTCACAGCATCCCTCAACATATGGCTTCATAAACATGTACACATATATACTACCCTGAACATATGGACACAGGTCCCTCAAGCCTACACAGACATTGCTATTCTGCACACAGACAGACTCCAAATCCATAATACACCCATGGGGGTGCATCTGTAACACCCCAGCCAAGATCCTCATGTGCACTGTGCCAAAGGCCATCAGCTCTCTCTCTCTCACACATAAACTCGCACAAACCTGAAGGCAGTCTGACTCCAGGCATATATGACGATGACAAGAGCTACCTCTCTTCACCCAGACCATCAGCTGCCCTTCAGGGCCACACATGGCCTGCACCTTGGCCCAGGGACTTGGAATAGCGTGCTTCACCTCCACAGCACTTAACTCTTGCTCAGATTCCAAACTGTGTCCTATTTTGGACAGCAGGGAAGGTGCACTCAGAACTAGCTCCTTTTGTTTGCAATGCCCCTTGCTGTGGAATCACATGACTTGTGTGACACCCATAAAAGCCCCATGGGCTAGTTAGGTCAGGCCTGCCAACACCACGGAGAGAAACTGAGGCTTGTCCCTAATGAGGAACTTGCCTGAAGTCATTCAGCCAGAACTTGGGGTTAGGATTTATTATAAAGGGCTTGTTTCTAGGATCATTCATGTTGGCAGACCAGGGCATTAGGACTCTAGGCTGAAAAGGCCACATCTGGCTTCCACCCAATTCAAAACCTCAGCTCTCCACCAGATGTCTCAGACTCGCCTGAGCTCCTTCCCCTGGAGTACTTGATAATGATGACATAGGAACTGGTTCCTGCCTCTTTCCCATCTTCTGGAGAAAGAGAGGAAGGACTGGAGTGAGGGTTCCCAGAAGACAACTAGTCTAGTGTGACTCAAGTACCAGAGGGGGCCTCTCTCCTGAGAAGAGCATGGTACTGTCCTAGGGGGTCTTAGCCAGTTTCTCAGGGATGCCACGTGGAGGCATGCCAAGCTGCTCCTTGGGGCTCTGCCAGCCATATGACCTGAATTCCCATAAGCAGGGCAGAATTTGAGAGATTACCAAAGGCCCTCTCTTGTTTCCCCCATACAGTCCTCCGAAGAAGCAGCCTACTGAGGAATCCCTTCGTTCTACAGCCAGACATGGCTAACTTCTTCCACAGGTATTGCATTTGGTTGCTTCTGGGCCATGGGAATAACATGAAGTCACCAATGTGAAGCCTCACACGCTGAGCCTTTTGTAGCTCGGCTTCTTCCACTAATTCTCCCTCCCTATTGGTCATCCTTTGGGGGATCTAGCCACACAAGCCCTCACTATTTCCCAAAAGTGGCCTCTATGGCCCTGCCCTAGGGCCTTTGCATATCCTCTGCCTACACTATCCCTAATCCCTTTCTCTGTCCCATAATCCACTGCCCACCTTTGTTCTATTCCACATCTCCACCAGGGGCCTCTCCTGGCCCCCAGCAGAAGCCTCTCCTGGCCCCCAGCAGGGGCCTGTCTGTGTCCCTAGCAGGGGCCTCTGCTGGCTCCCAGAAGGAGCTTCTCCTGGCCCCCAGCAGGGAGTTTCCAAGGCACTTCAGGCTTCTTTTCCCACCTTAAAGCCCTTGATCTCATTGTCTTTTTCCCTATCTGGCTTTAGTGGGGACTTTCTTAGTATTTCAGAGAGTGAGTCTATGCCCTTCATGACAGGGAGCATGGCAGCAGGGAAGGAGGCAGGCAGGAAGGCAGCAAGCAGGCAGGGAGGCAGGCAGACAGACAGGTAGCTGAGAGCTACACTCTTATGCACAAACACCAGACAGAGAGAGCTAACTGGGAGTGGTGTGAACTTTTGAACCCTGGAAGCACAACCCAGGGAACACACCTCCTCCAACAAAAACAGACCGCCTAAACCTTGACAGTTCCACCAATTAGGGACCAAGAATTCAAATATAAGAATCTATGAGGGTCATTGTCATTCAAACGACCACACTCAGTGTTCAATTCATTAATAAAAATGGACGATTTTTAGGTTATTCTTGACCACTTGAAGAAGCACACTTTATCAAGTGAAGATTCGTTCACTCACTTGTTCCACAACTGTTTGTGACAAACAGCCATGCTCACAATAGCCCATTTATTATTGATATTACTGTAAGGAGCAGGTATTATCTGCAGATAAACACCACGTACACGCACATGTGCACGCATGCGCGTGCATGTGCGCGTGCACACACACACCACACCCCTGCGCAACAGAAGAGCAGACATCACGTGGGAGATGTTCACAAGGAAGTCTGAGGAATGCATGGAGAACATGAGGAACCAGAGAGAAGGGAGGGAAAAGCAGCCTCCTTCCCACCCCTTAGGAACTTGCAGCACAGCAGCAGACTATGTGCGCAGGGGCTGCCAAAGGAACAGGGCATCAGTCACTCTGACTGCAGGGGTTACCTGACTTGCAGTCTCTGACCAGAAGTACTGGCTGCCACGACAGTTGATCTCACCCTGTTGATCTCACCTGAGTCTCAGGTCTGCACGTCCCTCTACTCTTTGTACCCCGTTTCCAGCTCTGACTCCCCTCTCAGCTATCCTAGTATGAACTAAATTTTCATGTGCCCCCAATTCATCAAATTAAAGCTATACCTCCTAGCCTGGCTGCATTCAGAGACTGAGTCTCAAGGATAATAATTCAGGTTAAATTAGGGCATAAGGGTAGAACACTGGTTCTCTCTCTTCTCTCCCTGTTTCAGAAAAATTCCAGATCCACTCCAGGCTCCCTGCACACACACAAAGATGGGTGTGCATACAGTGGCCATTTGCGATCAAAGATGGAGACCTCCCCAGACTTTAGCTCTTGACTGTGGACTTCATGTAGCTGGAACTGCAAGGCACAAGTCCCTAGTGTCCAAGTCACAATGAGCATGTCCAGATGACACCCTCAGAATGCTCTGGAAACAAGACTTGCCTTCAGACATGAGCTTCTAACAGTGCTCCGTTAGGGGATTCCCCAGAGGCTCTTGGGATGGGGAGAAGGGGTGGAGTGGTCAGAGGTTTATAGCGATACTAGGAAAACATGTGACTGCTTGTCTGAGCATATTTAATGTCAAGCCCCTTCTTCTCGCTTCCTCTGCCCACTCTCCTGCTCTCGTCCCCTTTTTACTTCATTCCTCTGTTGTCCACCTCCCCTTTCTTTGTCCCCTTCTCCTTTCCTTCCTACTCTTTCTTCCCTCAACCTCACATCTTCCCATCCGTCACGTCAGTGGCAGTTTCTCCCACCACAAACAGAAGTAATGAGGCGTCTGGAGTGCGGAAGCGGGTAGAACTGGGCTTGGATCCACGCTGCCTCTTGCTGAGTGACTCTGGGCATGATGAATTCTTTCTCTGAGCCTTACTTTCATCTTGTACATTATATGGACATGTCCCTTGCCCTGCTGCTGTGGGGTTGGTGAAATGCTTCTCACAAGGTCCTCAGTAGGTGACTAATACATGGCTGAGCCTGTGATCGGGGGTGGACACCTGCTGCTCCTGCCACTGTGGACCAGGCACAGCGCTGCGTTAATGGGTACAGAACTGAGGAAGCTTCAGCTTTCCCCATGGCTTCCATCTTTGCTCTTCATCTGTTGGGTTAGAAGATCTATTCTTGGGGTCCCCATCTGGTATTAAGACTGAGATTAGTGAAGGCAGAGAATGAGGTTGGCACCTGATCATGTGCAGTTCAGTGCTGTTCACTGCTGTCTTGTGCCATTTCCCAAATGTTCTGCATGCATAAGTCAGGCCTCCTCAAATAGACTGGGAGCTTGAGAAAGCAAAGGCCGAGGCTCCTTCTTTGCATACATCCCCATCCCTACTCCACCCATGAAGCTAAACCTGGTCCAGAGCCTCCTCTAGTCAACCCGACACCACTCAAGATGGAAAGATGACTTTCTCACTTAGCTTCCAGGGTCAAGTCCTTTCTACTCAATGTGTCTCTGGGTGTCCATGTCCTCATCTGACATTTGGGTTGGCATGAGGACGGGTCAAGACCAATAAAGAGAAAGAGCACTGGTCCCCTTCCCAAAGCACTCAGTGGGTATGTTGTCATTTACCTCAGGGCTCATTGAGTTATTCAGTCATTGACTTTGCACATGTTCACTGAGCATCATTTACCCATCACTCCTGACCACATGAGTTCACATTGAGTAAGAAAAAGCAAGAATCCCTGAACCCAGAGAGCTGCCAGTGTATGGCTGCAGACTAGACTGTCCGACCAACAGATCAACTGCTCACAATCTCAGGTCATGCTGGAAAGAAAGAAGGATGCTTGGGGTGGCAGGGGCTTAGAGGATCTAAACAGGATAACCCTGTGCAGACTGCCATGGACCTTCACAGGTCGGGGAAGCAAATGCAGCGTTCAAGTCAGGGTGGGAGTTTCAAATTTGCTATGTGACCTTGGCCAAGCGACTAACCTCTGGGAGTGCCCCACCCCCCACTTTTCATTGGCAAGAACAGGGTAAAGCTGAAAGTGACTAAGATTATCAAAGTGCCTGGTGGGAATCCCTGGAGCTAGATGGCAGTCCTGACCTAGAAAGCGTCGCCCCATGCCTCAATTTCCCCGCTGGTCCCTTTGCGTATATTCTCTCTGTCTCCCTCAGGAAAAAGAAAGGACCTTTGAATAGCACTTGGGCTCAGGACGAGCATCCTCTCAGGCAGTGTCCCTGAGCATCAAGCATGGCCTCATCTGTCGAAGCTGACCACGTTCTCTTGGGAGCAGGACTAATGTGCACTACAAGGGAAGGGCAGAGGGAGTTGGGGACACCCAGACTCACAGGCTCTGCCACGTGTCCTAATGGCTGCACTGCCCCAAGGGATCTCCCTTCATGCTCTAGCACAGCCTCCACCGAGGCCGGCTGAGTTCAGACAGAGTGCAGCCACCCACGCAGCTGAGACTCTGGCAGCAGAGTGCTGAGTTACCCAGATCCTGCGGGGGAGGGGGGATTCCTGGAGCCCAGAGGCTTGGTGCCCACACTACACTAGGAACAGGGTAGACACTTCACGGACCTCGATGGAGTAGCTCTCCAGGGATGGGTGAGGGAGGATGGGTAGATTCAAATCTGTTCAAACAATCAAGTGTCAGGAAACACTGTAGACATTTCCCCCTAGAACAACCATGTGTGTATGAGCACACATGCACACTGCGCAGAATTCATGGCTCTCCCACAAAACACGTTTGTGGACATCTGGGTCAAGAAACTCCACTCATAGGGGGGAGGGCCTTGGACTTCCCACAGGGCAGGATACCCTGCCCTCTCTTAAGGAAGCAGGGGGAGAGAGGAGGGAGAGTAGGGGAGTGGGAGGGGATTGGGAAAAGGGGAAGAAGTGTAAATTTTTAAAATAAATAAATTAAAAGAAAGAAAGAAACTCCACTCATGGAAGAAGGAAGGTACATGATCCATTGTCTCTGAGCTGCGTGACTTCAACTTTATAAAGCCCAGTTTGCACATCTATAAAACAGGCATGATGACTCCTAGGTTTAACTAGGGCAGCATGCAAGGGCTTCTATGGAAGGTTTGGGGGGCGACAAGGCTCAAGGTCATAGTATCATTGGTGCTAACCTTCCGCAGTCATCGCTATTCCGAGTGAGGGCTGAGTGAGAACCTTCTGCTTGTCACCGCCGAGCCTGCCTTGGGGCTGACAGGTCTGTGCTTACTGTACTGCTCATGGTCTCAGGGGATGAAAAGCTGACAAAGAACTGTCACCTCCCAGCCATCCCCTGGGAACTGTCAGAATCCAGGACACATGGCCTAACTCTGGCCCACTGGCCAGCCCCACTCAGAATCCTAGGGTAAGTCAAAGTTGAGACCACCGAACTCAGAGTCAAGGTCAGCCTAGGAAGGTGAGAGCCAGGGTAGAGGAGTCACACAGAAAGAGTGAGCATCAGAGGAAGTGGAGAGTCAGGGATGAGGCTCTTAATAGGCATGGAACAAAGGTAAGGGAGGCCACGGGTCATCTTCCCTTCTCTGACTGTGGTGTTGATGGCAGACAATCAGCGTGCTCTTGTCTTCCCCAAGTGTGTACACTCCCTCTCATCATCTTGGGCAAGTGTGTTCATTTCCTGGCATCATTCTTCCCTGGTTATGTAATCATTACATTAATGAGGGCAGCCATCCTCCTTGGAGTTCTTACTATGTTCTAGTCACATGCCTAACCTCACTTAATCATCTCAATAGCCCCATGTGGCCAGCACTTTCATTAGCTCTCATTTAGTATATGAGGCACCTAAGGCACAGAGAGGGTGCCAGCCTGCCCAGCGTCACACAAGACGTGAGCGGTGGGGCTGCCCTGCAGTTCAGTCCCTATGCTTCTGGGGCCCCCAATTGCCCCTCCTGCCACTCTGGCAACTGGTTTTTCCTCTGGGGAGGCAGAAGCACACTGGGGACTGGCAGACATGGTGCATTTTCTCAGAGCTGAAGGATAGAAATCATGCAAGGGCACAGGGTCCTGGACCCTTTGATTGACAGGTCCCACCCACTCTCAGAGCATTCCTAGGGCTCTGGGGCTACAGCCATGTCCACAGGCTGAGAGAGCACATGCAGGATGTGTTTGTTTCCGCGGCTTCTACAAATGAAGATCCAGGAGGAAGAGCTCACAGAAGGAAGGATGGAGAGGCAGTCAGAGGCCCTGATGATTAGTAATAATGCCAGCTATAAGTGGACGAGTGCCCCAGCAGCCTATGGCAGCACTAAACCTGTCAGCAGGCTCCAGTTGCCAGTGCACCCAGCTGCCCGGGAGTAGAGCAGCCTGAGCCGAGAGATGGTAGGACTCCTACCACCATTGTGCTGAGGCCTGACCCTGGGACAAGGTCTTCACAAACAAGGCAATATAAAGCTGGGAGATACTTATGGAATTTATTATTTCCTGTAACCAATTACCCAGATCCACGTTTGAGACCCATGGCTTCTACTGCTTGAGCTGGCGTGACTTAGAAACAGTGGGTCACTTTCTTGGGTTTCGACTCATGGAGACTTATCATGATATAAAAAAACCTGGAATAGTATTTTATTGGTTAGTATGAAAGTAGCAGAGGGAGACCTCATTGCTGACTATCTCATGAGGAGAGCCTGGAGGTTGGTGTCTGCTTAGCATGTTGGAAGCACAGCCTCCGGTGGAATATGGTAGCTGAGAGAAGAATCCCAAAGACTGGATTTAGCTAGTGATTTCCCAGCTACATCCCTTTCTCTGTAAAAATACTGCACAGCTGCTGGCTTCATGCCTGCATAAAGCAAGAGAGTCTTGATCTGTCCCTTCTGGGTAAATCTGGCAAGGAGAAGAATCATGCCCCTGAGCCAGAAACTGACTGGCTCAGAGGTTGCAGAGAGACAGCAAATGCCTGGTAGAAATCCACCTCTACTGCAGTAGAGACAATGTTGGAGACCAGGTATCTTAAACTAACTGTGGTTTCTCTATGACTGAAAGAAATGGGACCATGGAACAGAAATTAAAGTTCAGCCATTTATGAAATAGGCAAAGCAACATTGCTGGCACACCAGAGTCATCAGAGATCTCAGCAGTGTCCCCGTGGCAGGTAATGCTCTCTTCACCATCTCATAGATTTGCAAACAAGATGCAGGTTGATGACAGCATTTGCCCCAGACACAAACTTGACATGATCTGTAGAGTGACGCTCTGAGCTCAGCTCTATCTGCCTTCAAGGCCCAAGCTCTTCCTCAAGCATATGGGAAGGAAGCCAGAGGGGAACAAAGAGTTGGAGAAAAAGAAGGAGGTAAGTGCATCACCATGAAGAAATGGGGTGACAAAGGCATTCACTTGTCTTCCATTCTTGAGAATGGCTCCCCTGCATCATAGAAGAGTAGCTGGGGAAAGCTTTTGTCTTGAATGACAGCATAGAATCCATGTATATGGCCCAGCACTTTCTATGGGCGGGGTTTGGGGCGTAAGAGGAGAATTCAGCAGCTCCAGCAGTAGTAGTGATCTGGGAACAATTGCTACCTGCTACCATTGCTGAGCAATTGCTACCATCTTTCCCCCCATGAACTGAGGGAGAAAGTTGAAGGCATGGAAATCCAGGCTGCTTCCTCCCTCTATGTGTTCTATATGAAGTCTTCCTTGTTTCCACAAGATGGCCTTGGTAATGGTTGCCCATCGGGCTCTTTCTGCTTTCTGTTGTCTCATCTTGCACTAGCTGACCCACAACATCCGAGTGTGTTAGGTTCATCCTGGTGCTGAAGTTGCTAATTGATAGTCCTGGGCTCACTTCTGGGCTGGAATGTTCGTGGTGCGTTAGTATTCATGTCCACAGCACAGGGCTGTTTCAGATGGAGGAATGCTAGGCAGAGGAGCCTCACATTCAACTTGGTGTGCAGTGCAGAAGAAATACAGTTCATGAAGAATTAATGATCCTGAATGAGAGGAGGGCTTAGGAAGGCAAAGGACCTGAGGCCAGATCCCTACAGCCAGCTTCCCACACCTGCAGTTAACCACTTCCTACTCCAGCAATCTAGTCAACGTGGGGTCCTGCTTGGCCTCACTTGTCCTGGGATGGCCCCAACCAAAGATGCAGAGAGAGGTAAGATAGGCATCATGAGTCTTTCTCCCAGGAAGTTCGCAGTCCTGAGAAGAACATTTGAAGACAGAGATAGGTCAGTGGCATTCAGATAGGAGGGGACATCAGCTTAGAGGAGGGGCATATAATTTAATTTAGGAAAGGAAAATGAAAGGGCAAATGGACTAGGCAAGGCTCTCCCAAAGAGTTGTTGGAGTTGAGCCTCGAAAGACAGTAAGAATTTACCAACCAGAGGCCATTGCCAACAGCTGATTTCATTCACAGACCTCCCCTTTCCTCAGCACCAAAGGAGTCAGCCTTTTTCATACTCATAGAAAGAGCCTACTGGGCCAGGCAACTGTGCATCACAAATCCCATTTATGGATTTCCCAAACCTACAGCTGGAGAACGCAGATACAGACATAATGAGTGGCTTAATAAAGCCTATGGTGCATGATTGAAACAAGTGTCTGAGTCAGCAAGAAACAATTGGATCATCCGAAAGCTCTGGGGATGGACCCTTCCCAGCTTCTGTATGTGTTCGTCGGCACTCTGTCACAGTACCTGAGGGAATCAATTTATGAAGACAAAGGGTTTACTGTTCCTTGGGCCTGTGGTGGCACACTGCCTTCTTATTTTCCTGTTGTTGTAAAACACCCCAACAAAAGCAACTTAAGGGTGGAAGGTTTTATTTGGGCTATTAGTACCAGCCCATCATGGTGGCAGCAGCTTGACACAGTTGATCACAACGCACTTGCAGTCAGGAAGGAGAGGGAGATGACTGCCATCACTCAGCTCACTTTCATTCAGTCCAGGATCCAGTCCATGACATGACTGGGGCTATCTGCCATCTGTGGTTAGTGCGGGTCATCTTCTCTTACCTTGCTTATCCTAATTGGAAAAATTTCTCATAAGCATGCTCAAAGTTTTATTTCCTAGGCAATTTTAAGACCCATCAAGTTGGCAGCAACGTAAAACACCACAAGTCTACCACTTGTCCACTTGATACTCAAGCAAATCACTTGAAAAATTATAACATTCATACCCATCCTTTGTACCCAGAGGCTCATGACCATCTCATAATGCAAAATGTATTTCAGTCCAACTTCAAAACCATCTATATCTTTCAACAGTTTCGGCATTGTTTAATGCTGAAAGTATAAATGTAGAGTCTCTCCTGACACAAGCAATCTCTTAACCATGAGCTCCTGTACAATCAAAAACAAGTAACATCATACAACTATACAATGGCGCAGAGTAAACATTCTCTTCCAAAACAGAAGGCTATAGCAAGGTCTAGTTAGAGCAATGCAACACCAAGACCAAGCTTGTACAACACTGAATCTTGCAGTTCTCTGACCATTGCATCTGTCCGGGACTCCAGGTAAAATCTCCTGGGCTCCAAATGGCTTAGCTAGATCCTCGACTTCCGGATCTGCTGCTTGTAGCACACAGCCTTGTTCCTGGATAAGCTTCACTACATGCCCACATCTTGCCCCAGTAGATGTTCCACAGTTCTTGCATCTCCAGCATCCTGGGGTCACAGCTTCTACTTCTTGTAGAGACTCTGATTCTGACATGCCTTGCCTGACCCCAGCTGCTCTCTGAAACCACGAAGAAAACCCTCTGTGACCCTCCCCGTAATCTTGTATTTTTTATGCCAATGCCAGTACCATATAGGTGATGCAGCCAACCTCTGCTAAGTTCTCAGCAGAGTGAAGAATAGGGAATAGTACAGAGAGGAGAGTGATGAAGCCTGATTCTAATGAAGCACAAGTTAGTAGCTTTGTGTTCTGATCTTAGGAAATCACTTCCCTCGGCAATTGCTTTCAAGGAACAGAGAACCCCTTCACCTGAATTCACTTTTCACGCTCTCTCTGTTGAAATAAATTTGCATTTTTCAAAGTTAGAGCCTTTGACGGGTGCCATTTTACACCCCATCCCCAGGCACACTGGCACTGTCCTAAGACAGAGCAGGATATCGATCTTTAACAATTATAGTCTCTTTCGCGGCTCTCTCTAACAATTACAGCACCCTTTGCAGCTCTCATGGCTGTAATTTTTAACTTGCCCAGACTCTCATTCTCAACAAACTGCACATTTTATTTTTATTTATTCTTCTTTCATATATTACATCCTGTCCCAAGTTTCTCCTCTCTTCTCTCCTTCCAGCAACCCCCACCTCTCTTCCCCAGATCAGAAAAGGGCATGCCTCCCAGAGATATCAACCAAACACAGCATATCAAGTTGCAATAAGACTAGGCGCACCCCTCATATTAAGACTAGATGAGGTAACCTAGTAGGAGAAAAAGGGTCTCTTAAGCAGACCAAAGAGTCATCCCCCTCCTGCTCCCTCTGTTAAGAGTCCCACAAGCACACCAAGCTACACAACCATAAAATATATGCAGAGAACTTAGGTCAGATCCATGCAGGCTCCCTGATTGCTGGCTCAGTCTCTGTAATGGTGAGCCCCTATGAGCCCAGGTTAGTTGATTCTACAAACTGCACATTTTTAGTCAGCCAAACTTTGTGCTATTTTCACTATAGACTTGGATAAGAGCAGTAAACAGGAGCCATAGCACAGCCTGACTGTTTCCCTGTCTTGAAATTTTCCCCATTAAACAAATTTATTAGTCCATTAACTTTAAATTCAACTTAATGCAAGTTCTCAGAACATGGATAGAATGATGTGTGTATACACACACACATATATATATACATACACACACATATATATGTATATATACATATATATGTATACATATGTGTATATATATATGTGTGTGTATATATATATATATATGCCAATGGTCTTTAACCCACTCACTTTCCAATAGAGCTCTTGTTCCATTCCCAAATGTCTTCATCCAGGTCTCCACTTTCCATGTTCTTCTCAGTGTGTTTGTATTCCAAGCTCTCAACAGAATGGCTCATTAAGCTCTGCCTCCAGCATGCTAGCCTAAAGTACCAAACACTTCCACATTGCGGTCACAGGTATTTCCAAAGAACCACACAGTTTGGTTTATCACAGCAACAGCCCCACTCCGCGTGCCATTTTCTATATTATATTACTTTCTCTATTGATAGGATGAAATGTCTGGCTCAAGGCAACTTAAGAGAGGAAGAGTTAATTTTTCATCCCTGGAAAACAAGGTATCTCACAGCGCTACCCTACCCAGTGCTGAAAAGGACTTGGGACGTCACACTGGGCCTCTTGTTTCACAGTTGCTCTGGAGTGAGCAGGGAGAGGAATAGAGTTGGGACTGTACTCAAGGATCTGAGAAGATTCTAGCATGATTTAGAGTATTGAGATATTTCACATCTGTGACTTTCCCTCTAAAGCTGGACTAAACTTACTCTTCATTTTCTGTGAGGCACAACACCATGGGTACACAAAAAGTCTTATGTCTCAGAATGTTCCTCCTTTCCCTTGATTAACTTTTTTTTTGAGAAAGTTGGCACTAATGTGGAATTCAGGCTAGAATATAAATGACTGATACTGTATCGTGAGCCAGATTGCCCAGAGTAGTGATTAACAATTGTCTAGGGAGGTGCTTTCCTAGTGTCAGCACACAGAGGTCGCTTCAAGGTGGGAGACCCAGAACAAGACAGAACCCAAAGGCCATTAGCGATGAGGGAGGGTTCCACATGTAACCAGAAACATAAATCCGGCTGGGGATTTGTACCAGACAACTTTCTCTTGACTTCTGTTGGAATGTCATCTTCCATTGTGCAATATATCCATCCATCCATCTATCTACCCATTAACTGTTGATTGCTATCCACTGCATACCTGTACACACCTGTGCACACCTGTTTGTGTTGTTGGCATTGGTACACATCCATGACCAGCCCTGACATTTTTCCTGTTTTCTGGAGCCTGAGAACTTGAATTCTGAAAAGGATAAGTTTCCTTCAAATACAGTATTTGGGGTGCACAAAGTTGGCAGATGGTTGGGGGAGCAGTGACCCAGGCAGTGTGAAGAAGTGGGTTTGATATATGCAGGTGCAGAGAGAAGGGTAATGGGGCAGGGCCACAATAGCAAGAGGAGGCAGAGAAGCCAGGAGGCACAGAGTCCAAGGTCCTCAGGGCAGGGTTGAGATCTTAATTTTTGGAACAGCAAGAAGCCCTGTGTAGTTTTCTAAGTAGTATTTTTGTTTTGAAAGAATTAAAGACTCAAAGGCAATGATGGTGAGTGGTGTCATCTTACATACTGTAGTTAAATACTCAAATCAGGACCTGCCATTGTCACCAACCGCAAGCCAGGCTCAGCTCTCACTGATCTTGCTAGTTCCCACTTGGTTGTGCATATAAAGTTCTGAGACATGTCTCCCTGTGTATCTGTGTAACCAACATCAGTTAAGATGTATGGTATGGTATGGTATGGTATGGTATGGTATGGTATGGTATGATATGGTATGGTATGTATGTACGTAGTGATATTTCATTTTTATCTTAATAAGTAAAGCTTGCCTGAAGATCAGAAAGTAAAAGAGCTGTCCTGGTCAACCTTACAGGCCAGGCAGTGGTGACATACACCTTTAATCCCAGTAGCCCCACTAGTTTGCCACAGAAACCAGGAGGTAGCGGTGCATACCTTTAATCTCAGCACTAGAATAGATTATAAGACTGGAGGAGACAGCTCTCAGGTAGTCTCATTCTGAGGGTTCCTGGAGGCAGAATCGCCATTTCGGACTGAAGTAGAGGTAAGAGTCAGTGACTGGCTGTTGTCCTTTTCTGACCTTCAGATTGAACCCCAGTGTCAGTCTTTGGGTTTTTATTAATCATGCTACATATGCCTTTCTGAGCACAAAAGAATCCCTGTGCCACTTGGTTAGAGCCTCCTCTGTTCCTTCACAGAAGTAAACTGCCCAGAAGAAAAGCCAGATTGAGGCTCAAGAGAACCCTTTGGCCAACGCCATTGATCTCCCCAACTTTGGTTGCCCTAAGAGGCCTTTGAACAGATACCTTCCTCATTAGTGTGAGTTTGTTTGGAAATCTTCACTCTGCAGCCAGAGTGTGAACAAAGAGATTCGTCAGCTGAACCACAGCAATGCAGTACTAGTCATGGCTCCTGATGTATCAATTTAGAGGTTTCTAACATCTGCCAAATGCCATGACCTCAGAGTAGAAGAATGGACCAGTTACCTGCCTCAAACAACCATGGTAAGGAATTGATCAGCAAATGCTTGTGAAATGCCAAGTGTAAAAAAAAAGAAAGAAAAAAAATTCACTTCTCACATGTTGGTGTTGGCCTAAAGGTGGTTGAGAAAAACTATCCCCTTCCCTCCCTCCACCAGTGAGAGGAAGCAAGGGCTCTCAGATCACTGTCTTCTGTGTGTAAAGGCTTAGCTCATGCTTCCTGACTGTTGTAGATATCTCAGGACCCTTGGCATGGCTCTGGCACAGGAGGTCAGGAGACCCTGTTCCTCCCAAGGTTCACTGGGACCCAGTAACTAATCTGACTTTCTGAGACTGGGTCTGGTCTTAGGCTCCAGCTCCCAGCAGTTCTGAAGGCGCCTTCCTCCATGTTTGAGCCTATATACCTCCCAAGTGATTCACAAGAGAGGCATGTTCAGGAACGTTCCAGAAACAAGCACGGTGCTGTCCCAGATAATGGACAGTTTTGTGTAGGGTCTGTTCAGAACTACCCTGGGGTAGGATACTACATGGGATAGAAGAGAAGGGTATAAAGAGCAGGCTAGGGCAAGATGGAGAGAAGATCCAGCAGCTCGGGGCCTTCGTCCTTACAGCAGCCATTAGCTCAGGATGGCCATCCCTACCATGCCTTGACCAGGTTCTGGCAGCTACCAGCAGCCTCATTTCTTTTCAGCTCACAGACACACGATCCTGGCTTTCCTTCTCACAGGGCACCTCTGCTGTTTCTGGCAAGCAGTCTCATTTGTCGGGGGCACTGCTGAGGTGATGGATCGAACTGTCTTAGCCTCTTCTTATGCTTCTGAACTCCTGGGCTGCTCAATCACTATGGTGGAGCCTGGAGATCAGTCTTCCATCTGCTCTACCAGTGCGCTTCAGGCTCAGGGGAGTAGACACAGGCTACCTCTTCATTGCTAGTGAGAGTCTCCTGCTAAGATACTGTGATTGTGAGCCTTGGCACAGCCATTGCTGGCTTGGTTGGCTCCTTGACACACTATCCACAAAGAAGTATGAAAAATCCTCAGTGAGCTATGGGGCCTGATGATGTGGGTTCTTAAAGGCATTTCTGCTCACATGGATGCTCTCTCCCCCCCCAGTCTACAAACTCAACACATCTTTTCTTGCCTTCTACCAAATGTTTTTTTCTGGTCCTGTATTCTGCACATTCTGGTGCACCTCCTCCCCACCACCTACCTGGAAGCCTTTCCCTGTTTTATAATACCTTCCTCTCTGGTCAGAGATGCATGATGCCCACAATGACTGCTTACTACTGAGCTGAGTGTGGACTCCTGGGCTTGATGTCTCCTGGGCTGCATACAGTAAGCTGTGAAGGGATGGATGGATGATGGATGGATAGATGGATGGATGGATGGATAGATGGATGGATGATGGATGGATAGATGGATGGATGGATGGATGGATGGATAGATGGATGGATGATGGATGGATAGATGGATGGATGGATGGATGGATGGATGGATGATGGATGGATAGATGGATGGAAGTGTGCACCTACAGTCCACCTTCTTTTACACACAACATGTTGTTTTTTTATTTTGCTTTGCTTTACTGTTTCACAAGAAAACATTGGAAACTCTTAAATGAAGGAAGCTTTCTTCATTGCCATTTTTCTATCCCTTTGCAAGCCCAAGGTTTGCTCAGCAAACTCCTATCTGTATCAGGAAGATAATAAAGGCCTCCCTATCCCAAGGGAAGCCCTTCATCATGTCATGGCTCTTGACACTTACCAAATCCCTCTGAAAAGTTGATGAAGTCTGTGAACTGTGTCCCCAGAAACACACACAGGTTAGTAAACTACGATGTCAATTTCAAGAGCCTATGTCATCCTCAGGGTCTACAGTTGTGAGAAAGAAAAACAAATAACAGACGCTATTAAAAGGTGACTTGTTTTTTGTTTTTTGCTTGTTGAGGTGTGTGCTAGGAGGCAGATGCTGCTGGTAGTGGAGGTCACATGATATAAGAAGATTAACTCATTTTTCATGGGATTGGGTATCTTGGGGTGTGGGACTCAACAAGAGTGACTTTTGGGGAGTGGTAGAGCTTAACAGTGTTCAGGCAGAGGGAGAACACAGCAGGCACAGAGGGGCCACAGCAGGCACAATACACAGGAATGGTGGGGACAGGGTTCTGAAGGGCCAGCACCTCCGTGAGTGACAGAAGCTTCCTATGACTGGACAGTGATCAACTTGCACAACCCCGTGCACATGCGGCTGTATACGTTAAATGGTGAATTTTATCCTGTGGCATGTAGACTGGGTTGGTTAATTTTGTGTGCCAACTTGGCACAGGTTGAAGCACAGCCATCTGGTCTTACACCAGGCTATATGTCAAGGGTAATGTGTTTAGATGCAATTAATCAGGAGTCTCCGAGCAAAGCAGGTCACCCTCCATAATATAGATGGATGTGAACATCTGCAGGGCTCCTGAGATGAGACTGAGATCTGTCTCCAGGCTACCATCAAAAGAAACCTCTCCCTCCCTCCCTCTCTCTGGCCAAGATTTCAATGCTGGTCCCATGCTGTATGCTCCTAAGCTTCTCTCTGCCAGCTTTCACCCTGATTTGCCCAGCAGAGCTCCTGAGTATGCTTCTGGGACACCATGTAGGGTAGGAAGATTGAAGAGAACCATCTACCTTCCACTCCTGCTCAGTTCTCTGTCTCTGCCTCTGCTCTCTCTGTCTATCTCCCCACCCTGTGACTCTGTTTCTCTCTATTCCTCACCCTGTATCTCTGTTTCTCTCTGTCCCCCACCCTGTGTCTCTGTCTCTCTCTATCCCTCCACTCCGTGTCTCACCTTGACCAATTTCTAAATTGCAGTTTGTATCGCCATTTAAAAATGCTTGTCAGTGGGGGCTTAGATACGCCAGCAAGCCATCTATTCCAAGGGCACAGAGTGACCCTAGTGCAGCTCACTCAGACCTCAGCAAGACAATTCGATGTAGCCGCTGCATGGTGGTAGCTGAATTGGGCTTATTTTTTAAAAAATTTAATTGCAAGCAACATAAATTAAGTCTAGAAATGATGGGAAGAATTTTTTAAGTCGGGGGGGGGAAGACTCACACATCAGAAAATGCGTAGCAATCAAATCCACAAGCTTCCAGAACAGCTAAGACATCTTGGTGGCAGGAACTTGCCAGCTCCATTTCTGAGGGGCAGATCAGCTGCCATCACCTTTAGCTCTCAGTTACTCTACACAAAGCACACACTAATCACCAAGAGAGCAAGCCCATGAGCTGCTCAACCTTCGGGCCAGAGAGAAAGGTGGGACCTGCCCTTCCACCTTCCTATAAAGACATAGTGCCCTGGAAGGACACTCAATGGCTTTACTGGGCAAATGGGAGTGAAAGCTGGCAGGGGAGCCATAGGAACACACTCCATGGAACAACACCGACATTTTAGCCAGTCAGCCAGAGAGTGTAGGCCTGGGAGCCACTGGGTTAGATGATCGCATCTGCATCACAGTAAGGATATTGGCTCCACCCCTAGTGTGTCAGGGCCACAGGCTACCTTGCTAGTATTCAAAGCCCCAGAGGGCTAAAGCAAGCTGGACAGCCCCCTCACACTTTATGCTGTGTGATTTTGATCCATCACTTAGTCTCTCTGAACTTCATCAACCTTGCCTGCTTCATTTGTTTTTTTTCTGGAAGAATGAAATAAAAAGACAGAGGGAAGGTGCCTAGCTCAGGGTCTGCTGCGTTCCAATCACATATTCTGCTTCTTCATTCTAGACTGGAAGGTCTCCAGTCTTGACAATACTACTGAATCTGGAAGAAGGGAGTGAGGACTCTTTCCCAGCCTGTTCTCAATGATAGGTGTGAGCTGCATGAGGATGCTTCCGTTAATTGTGGACCATGTATGAAATAAAACCACCAGAGAGCTGGAGTCAGCATCATCGGGAAACCTATTGCTCACATGTGTGTGGTGACACCTATGTGAACAAACCAGTAATACTGCTCACCCTGCAATGGCATAGTGCCCTTAGTTATGTACATGTAACTGCATAGTTATGTACATGTAACCACACAGTTATGTACATATAACAGTGATGTAACCACATAGTGCCCATAGTTATGTACATGCAACCACACAGTTATGTACATGTAACAGTGATGTAACCACATAGTGCCCATAGTTATATACAAGGCACAACATGTGCTAGTCATAATAAACGATCATGTCTGTCTCATGTATTTACTGAACTGCACTTTTAACCATGACTTTAGCATGGACTCCCTCTACTTATAAAACAGTTTATGAAAATCAGTGTTCTGAGTTATGGCGGCGGTGGGCTCATCCATCTTCTTTATTGCATCTTTTGATGGCATCAAGAGGCCACATCAGATGATAGGCCCACCCCATCCAGGTTTGTGCAAGCACGTGCCGTTATGTTCACACAACGATGAACTTGTGTAATGATGTAGTCCTCAGGGGACATCGTAGCATTGAGCAACATATGCCTGTGACCTGAGAGCTGAGCTGGAGCTGGGGCCCAGAATGTGGGTCCTTGGACTGGGTTGAGCTGCTCTTCTCTTGGGTTCCCTACCTTCTCCTCTCCCTGCATATAGAAGGCACAGAAACAGTGCCCAAGCTGTTCCCCATCCCCTGTAGAACTGTGTTCTCAGTTGCCCCCCTACTAGGCCCACGAGAAGGGAACAGAAGCTCAGCCCCTGAGAGGCGGAGGGTGGGTCCCATGGAGAAGCAGACTTGATCTAGCTCCTTTGTATATTCCTGGAGGTGGTTTCCAGAATAGTCCCTGCAAACCCACACTACCCTGAAGGTGGGTATTGTGTATATGAGCGTGCGTGAGTGTGTGTGTGAGTGTGTGTATACTGCCTGGCAGATCTCACTCCTGGACATCAACCCCAGGCTTGTCTACATGTTGGGCCCCAAGCTAGGTTCTGTAGGCTGGAGTTTGGAATGCAGAAGATGGAGGCTGAGTGAACGAGCAAGGCCTTCATGGTGAAGGAAGGTAGGACGGCAGGACTCTTCTAGACTTGGCTGAAGGTCCTATCAGATTATTATGGGGATGTGAGGACCCAACTCTGGTGTCCCCCATCCCACTAGTATGACTTCAAAGGAGGGCAAGATGGCAGCAGATGTGGATGAAGAAGTAAAGTAAGTCAGAGCCAGAGAGATGGAGCACAGAAGAGACCGAGAGAAGGAGATGCATAGAGGGTAGGAAGGCAGAGGAAGACACAAGGGTTCATAGAATAACCCTGGTGGAGGGAGAGTTAGAAAAAGAAGAGAGGGGGGAAGAAAGAAGGAGAAGGAGTGAGTGGGGAGGGAGAAAGGTAGAGAGAAAGACCTTGGAGGAAGAAGAGGGAGAGAAGGGAACTAGAGTTATAGACAGAAAGGAGACAAGGAAGAAAAGAAACAAACGGGGAGAGGGAAGAGAGGAACAGGATAGTCACACAGGGATCGCAGAGCAGGAGGACCTGTGAGCAGCCACCACCAATACAAGAGACAGGGAGTATCCTGGCCTGGACTAAAGGAGGAAGCCAGTGCCCAGTTAGTGTCTCTTGACTCTCTGATGTGTGACAGGTTCTAAATGATCTATTAGAGCAGAGAGGATTCTACAAATGCCTCCACCCACCACCACTCCCTGGGGGAAAATACACTGTATTTGTGAAGTGACTCATCCTGGCTGCCACAACCCCTAGAGATCTGAGGCAGAATGCTTCTCATGAGTTCACCTTCAGAAGACCACAAGACAGCAGGGATGGGTCACGAAGGCTGAGAGTGCATGGTCAGGGAAAACTGGATGAGTGAGTTTATCCATCAAGCTGGGATTGCTGCTATCGTCAATGGCCAGAAGGACAGCGGCATGATGGCAAAGTATTGCCAACATATCAACAGGGTTCTAATGCCTTCTTCTAGCCTCCATTGGCATCTGCACACACGTGCACAACCCATATTCACACACTCATAAATACATAATCTAAAAATATAAATAAAATCTTTTTAAAAAGACTTTAGATGTTACTAGAACTTTGAGGTAATTAAAGACCACCCTGCTCTCAGCCTGGCCTTGTACCTTGCTTGAATTTCACCGTGTAATAGATGGAATATGGGTGCTGGAGATTTAAGCTACCAATGTTCATAGGCTACACCTGGCCTCGCAAGGCCCAAGAGTCATTGCAGAAGAGAGTTCGAAAGAGTGTAAGAGCCAGAGGCAGTGGTGATAATGAGGACACATCTGGGTCCAGCAGAGGGGTCGCACATACGAGCTCACAGTGGTTGAAAAAAAAAGGAAATGCACAAAACCTGGGCAAGCCAAAGTCAGACGAAATCCCAAATGGAGTGGGGAGTTTGGCACACACCCACCTTTAGCTTTGGCGTTACTGAGAATTGTTAGCTGCTGGGAGAGGAGTGGTTTTCTCTAAGAATATTTGAGCAGCACAAATTTGTCTTGAAGAACTTTTTTTTTTTTACAAAAAGGAAAATCTAGGGACTTAAAGTTGAGTGGGTAGAGAAGGGGGTGGATCTGGGAAGAGTCAGAGGAGGGGTGAATATGATCAAACATATATGAAACCCTCAGAGGACTAAAACTATCAATGCCCAAATCCCACCAAAGAAAAATTACATAGGAATGTCTGGAGACTCTACCTTTGGGGTGGTGGGTTAACTTAAACCCAATCAAGAGATCTTTTGGTAGCCCCAGCCCTGGAATGGTGTTGCAGTACCACAGCAGTGGGCATCTTGTCTAGGAGGTAGGCATTATAGCATGCAGGGACTGGCATGGGACCCAGAAGCCTGCATGGCATTCTTCCATACTATGAATGCGTACCATCTGGGAGAGTTTCCTGGTAGTTCAAGATTGTTTTTTGTTTTGTTTTTTTTAAAAGATTTATTTATTTATTATGTATACAACATTCCTTCCATGTATGCTTGCATGCCAGAAGAGGGCACCAGATCTCATTATAGATGGCTGTGAGCCACCATGTGGTTGCTGGGAATTGAACTCAGGACCTCGGGAAGAGCAGTCAGTGCTCTTAACCTCTGAGCCATCTCTCCAGCCCTGTTTTGTTTTGTTTTTTTCCTAACAGGTCCTTTAAAGGGGTTTCAATCTCCTAGGTTCATTCTCAACTGGCCTGATACACCATTCCAGACTGAATGCTAAAAAAAAAGAGAGAGATTGTCTTACAGCCTGTCACCACAGCTACATTCTGGTAATCATATCAGCAGGAAGCAAAACGAATTATCAGTAAATAAGGGACATGGATTCAAGGAATTCACGCTATACAGAAACTAAGCATAAACTTATCTTTAAGAACTCAGAGACGAGACAAAAGCAGCTATTTCAGTCCTGACGCGCCTGTCTAGTTCATTCCGGAAAACATCCACTATGGACTGAGTCTTTCTGTCACCGTAAAATAACTATCTACCCCTTTAGTGGGTGGGAGGGTTATTAGATACAGCTAGATGCAGGCTGCCTTCACCAAGTCAGACCTGCCCTCCCTCTTACACACTCCAAAGCCTGGAGGATTAATGAGAAATGGTGAACATGTTAAGCATCTTTATTTCTTGAATGCAAACTACAAGAAAAGTGAAACACAATGAGGAGTTTGAATGAGGGGTTGAGATGCTATCCGAGTAGGGTGATGGTAATACATATCAGAAATATTTATGGTAGAGAAGCGTATTTCAGCAACGCTGAAGTTAAATTATAGACACTAATATGAACTCCTCAAGTTAACAATTTTCCCATCTCTGTTACTGAGTGAGTGCAGCATGGTATTGATGTCCATTACCAATCCCCATGTGCCTCTAATGCCAAGATTTGTGTCTAATATTTTTCTCTATCAAAAAAAAAACCAGGGAAGATAATCATAGGGTCAAATCAGATCAGACCTGGGATATTATTCTGTAACCAGAAGCAAAATTAATCTCAGGAGTACCCAGAAAAGCTATGAAAGGATTCAGAAACTGGACTGAGGTGGTTTTTCCTGACCGAACTGACAGAGTATCAAATACAACTGATAACTTAATCAATTAAAACACATGTAATCTGTGAGGGACCATAAATTCCCAACCAGTTCCCAAGAGAGCAGTTGCTGTAAAAGATGAACATGATAAGATTTCATTTTCTACCACTGTAATATCATCTCTGTATACATAGATGATGCTAGTCCCTCTATTAAATATGTGTTAGCGTGTTACGCCTGGGAGGGTTCTATGCTCTGTCTTGTAAGGAAGAGTGCATTTTGAATACATCTAATAGTTTGGGACGAAATAGAAAAAGAGTAGTTCTGCCCAATGGCACAAAAAGGAACCAATAATGCTGCAGGAGAAGCAGTCAAATGTCCTCATGAGTCCAGCAAACTGCTGGTTTCCTAGGAGATGAAATGCGTTCAAAGAAAACCTCTGTTCATGGAAAAGAAGACAGACCCATGTGAGAGAGATGATGCATTTTTAGTCAGACCACATTGCAGCTTAAATACAATAACGTGGAGAGACTTTTCAGGAAACCAAACAAGGATAAGCAACCCCTAGCCTACAGATGATATTACTTGCCCTTTCCAAGAAGAAATCTGTATTTGTAGGATTGCATGATTTGACATCCTAATCCTGGGAAGCAATCACATGGAATGTAAAATAGTAACTTGTAAGTAACCCACCTTTAATACACAGTCATGATCTTCCCGCGTGCCTGGGCGGTCTCAGCGTTAAGTAGAAACATGCAGTTTTTAATCACTATGATGTTTTGTGTGCACTTGGATGGTTTTTAAGTGTTAGAAGCATTTAAGAGAGGCTGACACACTAAATTTATTATTTTAATTAAAAGTGTTGGGGAGTGTTGTTAAATAATTTTGTAAGCAATGCTTGTAAGTTTGTGAGATTTTAGTTGGTTCAATTTTTAATGTCTTGACTTATCAATTATGCACACAGCGTCTGAATGTCAAGAGGAAAACTGTTTAATAGCTCCGTAAGGTTGGGAAGTTGAACATTAAAGCACAGACAGAGTTTTCCTCGCAATAAATGTTCTGGAAATTTAAGGGATCCATCAATGCATCCCAATGCAAACTCCTGTGTGGCCTTCTGAGCGAACAAGATGAGATATTACTCACGGGTCTATACTAAGAGCAGAAGGGAGGCATGCTTACGTTAGCTTCTCTGTTTGATCTACTATTTCATGTACATATTACTCTGGACATTCAAATGGAAAAGGTATGCATATCTTAAAGGATTTGATCCAGGAAATTTATCCAGTTCCTGTGCAAAAGATGAGAGAGGTGGAGAGGAGTCAGGCCACCTGATCTCCCTCCCTACGGGATCTGCTGCTTTCTGCAAGTCTACCCGGACCCCAAATTCACTCCCCACGGAACTCTGGTATCTTTGTATTAATTAATTTTGTCTCACCATGAGGAACTTCCTCTCACAAACAACTTAAAAGAGGAAGAGGGTTGCTTTGGTTGAAGTTTTAGAGCATTCAATTCGTGGACACTCGGTCCCACACGCTTGTGTGGAGGACAGTGATGGCGGAACAGTTGGCAGGCAGAGGAGAGCTGTTCACTTCATGGGGCACAGGGGTCAGGACCCCACAAGAGACCTCCTCCAGTGAGCTCCTTCCTTCAGCAGCATCCCACCTACCAAGTTTTCAGAATCTTCCAGGATAATACCATGAGATGGAGATTATAAGAGCCTTTAAGGCAGTGGTTCTCGACTTCCTAATGCTTCAGCCCTTTAATACAGTTCCTAATGTTGTGGTGACCCCCAACCATAAAATTATTTTTGTTGCTACTTCATATCTGCAATTTTGCTACTGTTATGAACCATAATGTAATTATCTGTTTTCCTATGGCCTTAGGTGACCCCTATGAAAGGATCATTCAACCCCAAGGGGGTTATGACTCACAGATTGAGAATTGCCGCTTTAAAAAAATACTTCATATTCAAACTATAACACCTGTGGGTTTTCTTTTTAGGAAAGGAAGGAAGGAAGGAAGGAAGGAAGGAAGGAAGGAAGGAAGAAGAAAAAAAAAGAAAGCAGTATACAGGAAGCAATATGCAATCATCATTTCAGTAACTGACTAGTGGCTTCTTTCCCTAGGCAGCAAATGTAAGGGGCCCCTGAGAGCTGGCCTCCAGTGGGACAACACTCACAATGGTGCCTCCTCTGCTTTGCCGTCTTCCTTACAGGTGGCTTTCACTCTTCACTCTTCAAAGTCCAAAGAAATTAGGACTGAAATCGTTGCGAACAAATGCCCTAAAAATGCTGCCAACCCTTCCTCATCCTCTCCTTTTCATCAGCTTCACTGAAAGGCACGAATAAAACCCAGACTCACATCTCCACTCGGGTGTTTCTTTTGCAGGTAGCATTCAGCTGTCCGTGCCGTTTCCGTTCACCTTCCTCACTTCCGGTGCCCCCGCCCCCCCCCCCCGCCCCCCGCACTGCAATCTTGAAAGTTAACACCTGGCAGGGAACCTTTTCCTCTGGACTTCAGAGCTCATAACTGTGCCCTAGTTAAAAGAAACCTAAGGTGCTGGCAGTCTCAGACACACCGGCATTTTGTCTTGTAACAGGAAATTGGTATGGAGATGCTGCAGTCGTGGACCCGAGAGTCCCACAGCTTTGTAGGAAACAGTCAGCTCAGGCTGTGTTCAGTGTCCAGGGCCACCAGGAGTGAGACGCCCTGCTGAGAAAGGCCAAGGGAGGATCCCTTCGCCTAGGAGTCAAAATCAGCCTCAGAACAGTCCTGAGTGGTTACCCTTGCGGGACTTGGACCAGGAAAGCTGAGTGTTTCTGGGTCTTCTACTCTATCAAAAGGAGCCAAATTAAAGGAACTCATATCTCCTGCATCTCGCTATGATCTGTTCCTGACCCGCAGGCCACCAAACTTTCTTACAGTTGCACACTGAGTAGCAAAGAACTCACAAAAAGTATCTAAAGATCACAGCTTCCAAAGGCATGCTTGAACAAAGGCCCTATTGTCCCCCGGCCCACCAGGATGTCTGTCATCAGGCCTCTGTCGCCTTTCTGTCCTTCTTGAAGAGCTCTCCTGATGTGCTGCCTGCACTAACGACTCAACCTGCCAGGAGGCTTGAGGACCCCAGCAGCTCCAGTTCCATAATCTGTCCCCGCAGGAAGCCCCCACACACATCACCTCCACAGACATCTAACTGTGCCTTTGACATTTTTTGTCACCCTCTGTTCCAAGTGTTACTTTAAAAAGCTGTGAAGTTGAGGATGGAAATGCTCAGGAACCGGCTGTCAGGTCCATTGCTGTGTCTCCTAGTGGCCTGTAGGGAGCAGCACTCACCACTGATCAAGGAACAGGAAGTGACCAATAACTAGGAGTGATTGGTTCTGATTTAGGCCATCAGGGAAACAATTGAGAGCCAAAACATGGAACAAATGTCATAGAAGGCATCGGCCACTCTGAGTTTTAGAAGGAAATGCTACTTTTTGAGAGATATAAACGTTAGAGTGAATTTATAGATCCTGCAGACTTACAGGAAATGACTTCATCTCTGATCATGTGATGTCATGATGCCTATTTGTTTCGTTAAGCAGCACTCAGTTTGCAGGGAAATAGAATGGGAAATAAACAGGGCATTTGCATACCCCTGTCCCAACACAGATGCCAGCCCTACACCAGGCGACTTATTTCTACCATCTACGTACGATTTTACATTTGCACGTCATTATCGCTCGGTGTTCGCAGATTTAGAGTTTGCTCTGGGTGTTGTAGAGCGGCTACTTCTAATCGAACAGCTCGCATTTCAAAAGTCTCTTTGCCAGCTGTGTTTACACTGGTCGTGCCTGTCACTGGTCTGAGCACCTTCAGTGCTTCTGCTTCCTGGGTGGTGGTGAGCGCTGTGTGTGAAATAACAATGCTTTTCCTTGAGAAAAAGCCAAATCCGGATCCCCAAAGCCAAAGTCAGCAGAAATAGTTTTTCTTACCAGAATTTGCCTTAGCAGTCAGAATTCCAGGCTAGTAGCCGTATCAGGGAACCATTTTACCACCTGAGATTTGACACACGCACAGAGACCAAAAGTTAAAAATAAAATAAAGCAAAAGCCTAACGAGATAAATGAGCGAAGTTAAAGCATGCCTGTTTCTGAAAAGATACATGGGTTGTTTTGATTCATACTGCAGTTACTAACTATGTGCCCGCAACTAAAGTAGTCTTAAAGGACGGGCTGGGCTGCAGATTGGAGGACAAGTCTGTATCAATGCAGGATGGATTCCAAGACCCCAAGTCTGAATGTGGGAATCAAAGAGCATGGCTCCTACGCTTCACCATCTACTGGTGTAGTTAATCCACGATGAGAGTATCTATCAGTCTGAAATTTCATATCAAAAACAAGCTTGCACTAGTAACATTCTAATCCTCTGTGGTTTTTCTCCTAGTCCTCAAGACACAGATCCACTTGCCACCTCTCAACCCATCACTGTCTAGACCACTCAGGATCTGGTCCTGAGGTGGGAGTCAGGTACGCTTCCATGGGGAGTTGATTCCTGAATAAAACCGGGTCTGTCGACAAGGAAGAGGGGAAGGGAAGCAAGTGAAAACGGCTAGATGAGTGATCCTCAACCTTCCTAATACTGCAACCCTTCCTCATGCCATGGTGATTGACCCCCAACATAACATTATTTTCATTGCTACTTCATAACTGTAATTCTGCTAGTGTTATGTGAAGTGGTATGACCTTTTGTATATGTGTTCCTTTTATTGGCTAATAAATAAAGCTGATTTGGCCTATGGCAAGGTAGAATATAGACAGGTGGGAATTCCAAACAGAGATAGAGGAGAAAGTAGGCGGAGTCGAGGAGATGCCATGTAGCTGCTGAAGGAGAAAAATGCCCGTCCTGAACCTTACCAGTAAACCACGAGACTCATGGCAAAATACAAAATAATAGAAATGGGTTAATTTAAGATATAAGAGTTAGCCAGGAATATCCCTAAGCTATTGGCCAAGCAGAGTTGTAATTAATATTTCTGTGTGATTATTTGGGTCTGAGCAGTCCGGACATGAAAGTGCAGTCTCCATCAACAGTTCTGAATTGTAATGTAAATATCTGTGCTGTCCAATGGTGCTAGGCAACCCCTAAGAAAGAGTCTGTTGACCCCTGAAGGGTTGTAACCCACAGGTTGAGAACTGCTGAGCAAGATGATCACAACTGACGTCTGGGGGAGCTATTGAAGATCTTCAGGCAAGAGCCCCTCAAAGGAGCCCTTGCTCCATTTGTGTGGGGAGAAATATCCAGAAGAGAAGGCTATTTTGGGACTTCCTGTAACTTTGTGACTTTCTCCTTTTGTTTTGTTATTTTTATCTCCTCTGTGTCCTTGTCTTACTAACAGCGAGAGCCCTTAACTTAGAAAAAGAAAAAAATAAGAAGGAAAGAGAAGCTGTGTGTTTGCTCCTGGAACAGGGGTGTGGAAGACCATCTCCCTGCAATTGCAGACAGAAATTAGAGGCTACATGTAGCAGGAACCCTCTTTGGACCAAGAAAGCATGCAAGTTCTCAACAACTTGGCTCAACAGTCCAGCCAGGTAGGAGATGGCCAGTGTGTTACTGCGCTGAAGACATACCTCATGGCTCAACAATTCAGCCCTGAGGTAGCTGGTCAGTGTGCTACTACGCTGAAGATGTAGGCTGAGTATTTTAGAGAAGTCAGAGAGGGGTGGAAAGGCCTGGGTGGTTGATCAGACTTGGGTTCTGCTCCCAACATTGCTGGTTCCTAGTTGCATGCCCTCGGGCAAGTCACTGATTTCTTCCGAGCTTGAGTTTCCTCCTCTGCAAGATGGAGGTAAAGACACTGATTGCTGTGGAAGCCATAATTCAATGTGACACGTACTGGATGGGGCCTGGCCACTTACCAGGTGCTCAACGGGCAGAAGCCACCCCTTCTGTCCTGGGCCTGTGCAGTCCAAGTATTTTAAAACTGAATACGGCCTGCTCAGCCCTGTGCCAGCTGACACCATCCTGGTTCCTTTCGTACCTCCTGGCACAGGGCTGAGGACATGACATCAAGAGAGAGTCCAGGACCATAATGCCGTTTGAGGATTTGTGAATGCAGCAGCAATAGCAAAACCCACCTCTTGCGGATTTTCACAAGCATGGCTGTGTCAGGAATAAGTGTCCCTTCCAAGCCTCATGTCAGGCTGCTGGAACCTCATGCTCCACTCAAGTGCTGCATTCCTTTGATTTAGAGAAAGGCTACCTAGAATGGAGAAAGTCCTGCATCCCATGCTGGTTTCTCCAGGGTCATGATCTCATCAATAAGCCTGGGGAGTCTGGAGTTGGCCCAGCTCTGCAACTTTAAAAACATCCCTCTCCTTTTCCTGGGCCTTCATGCTTTTATTTATAAGGGAGGTTAACACTAGAGCTGATTTTATAATACTAGTAATGATCAGGGAAGCCGAGATGTTTACCAAAACCATCTGTGCATGTCAAGCCCTTGGCGCAGAGCCTGTTCTTGCAAGCATTTAGGAAGTATTAGCTATTATTTATTGTGATTATTGGGGATCCCTCTGTTATCCAAAAGAGCAGCCCCTCAGGCCTGTGGGGCTCCTAGTCATATCTCATCTGTCATTTGGCTGCCATCAGCCTGCCAGGCGCTTCTCATTCCCAGGCCTTTCTTCTACCTGTCTGTGACCTGTCAGGTTTGATTTGAAACTAGTTCCATTTTGCAGACTGGGACACTGGAGCCTAAGGGATATACAGCTCCCCCTTAAATTCCATGTAGCCATTTGCTGAAGAAAGTGGCTTTGTGCCAGGTCTCCTGACCTGTGTTTCATGCAGTTTGTGTTCCAGCCCTTGGGAAGGGAGAGCGGGGGGATAGGGCTGGCAGGGAAAAGGCCTGTTGAAGCTGCTTCCCCAGCCTTTCTCCTTTAGAGCCAAGAAAGAGTTCTGACATTCCCCTACCCCACAGCCTGTTCTCTCCCACCTGGCTGCCAGGAGGCCTCCAACAGAGAAGTGAAAAATGAGCCACTAAATGTATTATGACTCGTGAGACTGTCTTAATAATTAAGTTTTATTAAAATGAACACCAAGAAATTTCCTGACATGGCCTGCCTGGCGGAGCCCATCAAAAGGTGATAAATGAGTGGGTTGTGGAGACATGGGGGGATCCGGAGTGAGAAGTGGGGATGGGGAAAGAGACCTCTGTGGGGAAGCTGGATGGAGGGAGGAGGAGGAGACTCAGGAGCTCTGCGCAAAGGGATAGTCCTGACCAGCTAGCTACTGAGCTTGGGGTTTCCCTCTGGATTACAGCCAAGGCAGACAGCCTTGCAGAGTGGCTGTTGACTGTAGCCTTTTAATCAGCTCTGTCTTTCCATCCTGGCCAACCACCACTCATGCCTCACCGCCCCCACCTCTGCATTCCTTGAGCTGGAAAAGTCCCTGAGTAAGAGGCAGTTAGCTACCCTTGGTGGGAAAGTAGGCTCCCTCTTCTGTAGACTTTGAGGAGGCATAGAACTGGCACTGCTTTCTTCTGAGAAGGCCCTGTGTGTGGAAACAGCGCTGGCTAGAGCAACTCCATCATTTGGATATTCTACAACCGGTCTTGATTGCTTTTTGTACAGCAAATGAATGAGCATTTTTTTACCTACTCCTTCTAGAGGCCTTGAGTAAAGATCAGTGCAAAGTGGAAGATACAAGTCTACTAAGAGATGACCCTACTAGCCAATGGGGTTCCAGGACATGGCTGTCTGGGGTGGGAAGGGGCTAGGAGTTATTGTGTAACGGGGTTTAAGTCTTTGTCTATGTGTTTTATGTGCTGCAGCTGGGATGAGCCCCGGGGTGGTTGACAAGGGGCACAGAGAGGAAGGACCTCCAGTCTCCCGAGCAAACAGACCCCTGAGTTGAGTTTTGCCTTTGTAGGACTGTTTAGTACGAGGAAGGCAGGAGAGGACAGCTGAGCCCACAGGCTTGGATAGGCACCATGAACGCAGTCTCCCTGCAAGCTGTGAGGGATGGGGCAGCCTTTGTTGGGCTCTTCAGTTTCCACACTTGGAGACTACAGATTCTAAGTGGCTCATCAGATAACCCTGTTCTCAATCAATAGCCTAGAATAATGACATTCAGGACCTTGCCGGAATAGTCATGAACCTCTGTCAGCTCCTTCTCCCATTAGGAAAGAAAGAAAATCTCTCCTGACGGAATTCATGTTTGTGGAGGATTGACTGAAAGACATTCATTTCCCAGGACTCTGCATCTCACCCTTGAATCAAGTCAGAAAACTGTACTCAAGGAAAGAGAAATCAATGGAACCAAATGGATGAGACTGAAATAGCCCTCACGACAAGTGGGAGTCAGCTGAGGATGCTGCGAGGGGAGCTCACTAGTCATCTGGAGGAAAACTCATCAGCATGCCTGACCGAGCAGGCACAGGGGAGGTGGGGTGGGGGAGAGAGAACAGATAAGCCAGAGACTTCAAAATACAGAAAGGAAACAATGGATAGTGCTTTTACAATTGAGTAGGGGGAAATCTCCTAAGAAGAGCAATCACAAAAGCCACAAAAGAAGCAGAGACAAATAGGATTATAAAAACAGAGAAGTTCCTTTTGCCAGAAACAACCATCACAAAGTTAAAACAAGGGTGGAGGGGGTAGGGTAGGAGGAGAGGAGAGACATTCAACGAAAAACTGGTGAAGGTGTGGAGGTTTAAATGAGATGTCTCTTCTAAGTCTTAGGCATTTGAGTACTTGGTCCCCAGGTACTCAAGTACTCAAGGCTGTTTGGAGAGGGTTAGGAGGTGTAGCCATCCTGGAGCAGGGGTGTCACTGTGGGCAGGCTCTCAGGTTTCAAAAGGCTCTCTTGGCTTCCTGTTCATGGTTGGAGATGTGAACTCTCAGTTGCTCCAGAACCATACCCGCCTGCCTGCTTCCAGGCTTCCAATCATGATAGTGACTGATTTTTCCTCGAGAACATAAACCCAAATTAAACCTTTACTTCTTTAGCTGCCTTGACCATAGTGCCTTATCACAGTAAAAATAACCAAGACAGAAATATTTTAAGCAGAGTGGATAATTGTCATAGTTTTCTATTTTGAAAAAATAATGCTGAGTGTCATGGTACATACCTGTCATCCCAGCTTCTCCAGGTGTGGCAAGAACACAAATCTCTCTGGACACATTGGGGATTACAAAATTAGAGAGCTCCTACTGGAAATGAGAGGAAGGTGGAGTTGATGGGAACCAGAGAGAGGCTCCTGGCCATAGGTCAGATGGAGACCATGGCCACTGGAGGCCAAGCAAGTGACAACTAGCATAACTGCAAGTGAGTGATATTTGGGTGCAGAGACATACCTAAGGACTTAGCAGTGCACTGGATCAAGGGGCCAGAGGGATAGATGATGCCCAGCTTCCAGGATTACATAGCTGGCCAATGTGGCACCATTTGTGGGAACACACACACACACAAAGAAAGAAAGGAAGGGAGGGAGGGAGGGAGGAAAGGAAGGAAGGAAGGAAGGAAGGAAGGAAGAAAGAAAGAAAGAAAGAAAGAAAGAAAGAAAGAAAGAAAGAAAAGAAGATTGATCAGTACAAGTGGCAGGTCTATATTTTCTTTCAGTGTACAGAGTTTGAGATGCTTTTTGATCAAGGCGAGCCTCATGAACCAGTGACTTGAGCTGTCCACAGGGCCACATACTTGGTTTAATCTCCTCTGTCACCTCTTACAATCCTTTATAACTTCAAAGCAAAGTGACCTGTGTTTTCTTTTCATACTGAGCTCAGCTAACCATGTGGCCGGTCCTCCTTTGAGCGATTTTTGAGGAGATACTGATAAACAGTGATCTGGATCTTGCAGGGACTCAAAGGTCCTTCCTGGGATGGAAAGATGCGCCTAAGATGATAAGAGGATAGCAAAGGATCAAGTCTGGAATCCTTGTCTATATCTGTAAGAATCTGTGTTTCATAAAGTGGCAGAAGACAGGATAATGCAGGAAGCCTGTGGAAGGGGGTGCATAGGGAAAACAGTCAGCATCCATGGTGGCTTGAATAAGAATGGCCCTCAAAGGCTCATGTGTTTGAATGCTTAGTCTCTGTGGAGTAGCACTATTTAAAAGGATTAGAAGGATTAGGAAGTGTGGTCTCATTAGAGGAAGTGTGTCACAGAGGATGGGCTTTGGGGTTTAAAAATACAAGCCAGGCCCAGTCTCCTCTCTTCACACCAGACGGGGCTCACAGCCTCATTCCTGCCATTGGTCATGGTCAGCCTCTCAGGTTACTGGTCACACTACCACTCTGTCTTCCCACAAACACTCTCAGCATAAGTGCATACAAGCGCGCGCACACACACACACACACACACACACACACACACACACACACAGCCAGAAGCCTAGGATATAGCTCTCAGTTCCTGCTCCAGCACTATGCTTTCTGCCATGCTCCTTGCCATGATGATAATGGACTAAGCCTCTGAAACTGTAAACAAGGCCCCAATTTAAATGCTTTCTTTTATGAGAGTTGCTTTGGACATGGTGTCTCTTCACTGCAATAGAACAGTGTCAGAGAAAAAAGCCTAGTGGGCAAGTGTCATGGCTAGTTTCCATTGCAGCTTGACTCAATGTGGAGTCATCTGAGAAGAGCGTCTCAATTGGATATCATCTAAGTCAGGTTGGCCTATGAGCATGTCTCTAGGAAATTGCCTTAATTACAGTAGTTGGGATGAGAAGACCTGCCTACTGTGGGCAGCACAGTTTCTTGGGTCTGGGATCCTGAACTGTATGAGAATGGAGTGAGCTGAGCACGAAGTATGCATATGCTCTTTCTCTCAGCCCTTAACTGAGTATGAGTGTGATGTAACCAGTTCTTCAAGTTCCTGCCGTGCTGTCTTGACTTCCCCTGCTCTGATGGACCATAACCTGGAGTTGTGAGCTAAAAAGAAACCCCTTCTCCCCCAAGATGCTGTTTGCCAGGTTATTTAATCACAGAAACAAAATTTAAGCTAGAACATTGAGTTTGTGTGTGTGTGTGTGTGTGTATGTGTATGTGTGCATGCGTGCATGTGTGTGTGCTTGTATGCACTTATGCTGAGAGTGTTTGTGGGAAGACAGAGTGGTAGTATGACCAGTAACCTGAGAGGTTGACCATGACCAATGGCAGGGATGAGGCTGTGAGCCCCGTCTGGTGTGAAGACGGGGGAATTTTAATATTTATTTCTGTATGGACATGTTAGAAAGCATCTTATTACACAGAGAAGCTCTAGAATATCTGACACAGAACAAGCATCTGTAAAAGCAGATCAGCGGTTACGTGTGCATGCAAAAAGAATTCTGGGGAGATCCGCTAGAAGCTTATAACAATGCTCCCGCTAAGAAGTGGGTCAAAGGGTTCACTGTATTTCCTCCCTGGATTTTTTTTCAACATAAGCATATGTTTTTTAAGTAATGAAAACTATTAATTTGATGCCCTCAAGGGCATTTCTTAGACACCAAAAGAATTGATCAAAGGTTTCTCTGGCTTTTAAAATTAATCTTCAATTTATTAAAGTTACAAATTTATTCAGACCTAAGCTCTTCCATAAGCTTTGAAATTTAGCTTACGAGTCTTATCATTTATTTATAAGTGCAGCAAATCTTAACAGTCACTTTTAAGGGGACCTTTGAAGAATGTCGCTACTCATTTACAAATGTTCTTAATTTAATTGCTATAAAGATTGTAAACCGCATCTGTAAACACTTAATATATTTGGATTCTTTTTTTTAAATGCTTAAAAATCTCCTCAAGTAATTTAAGTAACTGCTGCAAATCTAATCTGTCGAACTTACAAATACTTATAAAAAGCTTAAATTCTTTTCTAGGTTCTAATACTGAAGTATAGTAAAGCTTCAATTTAAAATCTAGTGCCAAAATCAATCTCTCAAACATCCTGCTCTAGAACGGAAAGGTTGCTTTAAAGCTCAGAAAGCCCACATCCTAATAAATCCCAGGCTCTAAGCATACATGTCTTAGTGGGAGGCTTGACTCTCTCACATTTCTATGTTTCATTCTGAGAGCCAATCACCACACGTCTCCCTTATCTTGAGACATGTGCCATGGGCAGGATCTTATTCTGCATGCTTTGCACCATGCCTGCCACCTCTGCCTCTGCACCTGCTTTCTTTCTACCTGGCCTCTGAGCTTCCCCTGCGCAGGCTAAGGGTTTAGTTTTGGCCCTATTGTGTTTTTAAGTACCTGCTGTGCATTATTCTTTCTTGTCCTATGTTTCAAGATGTCACGTCGACATTTTTATCTATCCATTTATTAAAAGGAAAATTTAAAATGTCGACTTCCCACCAGGATTAGATATTTAAGGAGTGACGGACATTGGAGTCATTTCTTAAGCTCTGCTCATTTAACACACCTCAGAAAAATTTCTCTAATGTTCCCGATGACATTCATGTTGTGCCGCCCACCAAAAATTTTTGAGTCTTGGTTTTACTCAACTTCCCAGTAGCATTGGGCACACGAGTCTATTTGGAACGTTGAACGTCCTTGCCTACTGTGGAGTCATCCTTGTCCAGTTCTCATACTTCCTTCCTGGCTGTGGGATAGATAAATATTTGTGCCTCCACCTCCCACCTCCACACGCTGGAAAGCTACCTCCTAAGGTGATGGTACCCTGAAGTGAGCCCTTGGGAGATGATTAGAATGGAGTCTCATGAACGACATTAGCGTGCCTCTAAATGACCTACACAGTTGCCTTGTCCTTTATACCGTAAAAGACATATCAAAAAGTAACTATTAATGGACCAGAATGCATAGCAGGCACAAAATTTTCTGACACTTTAACCTTGACCTTCAAGCCTTCAGAACTGTGAGAATTAATTTCTATTCTAAGTGACCAGTCTATAGTATTCTATAGAATACTATAGAATACTATAGAAGCTGAGATAACTTATATGCTTCAAAGCCTGGGTTTCTTCAAGTCTTTCTCCTAGGTCTTATATTTCCACTCCCCAGTCATGTTTATAATGCTCTTTAAATTCAACCACAATGTCTTTGCAGATGACACCTCTATTTAAATTTCCACTCTAGACTTTCCCTCTAAGTCCCAGACTGATGTGTCCCCCGTGATAGGGCATATCCTCTTGGATATCAGTCTGAATTTGAACTTATGTCCTCCTCTTGGGGCCTCCTCTTGGTGACTTAATGTTACAGTTACACAGGCCATACTTGGTGCATTCTGGGCACTTTCTACTCTTTCTGCCCATTATGTCACCTCAATTGGAAACTCCCAGTCGTTCCTTTTTAGAACATTGACGTAGCCATCTCATTGGCTTTCTGAATCTGTTCTGCATCCCCAATACATCCTCACTTGTTCTCCAAACAACAGCTTCTAAGATGGGAAGTGTATCAATTTCTAGGACCTCTCCATGGTGTGTGTGGCTTTTAAGAAAATTAGAGTTCATAACAACCTTTTTGCTCATCTTTTTTTCTTACATCTTGTAGCCTAGAGGCATTGGTCTTTCAGTCCCAAGAAAGGATCAATTCTTAGAACCTTGCACATGCTCTATTTCTAGAGTGGAGAATGTTCTCCTGAGCCTCTCATACCTGAATGAGTAGAAAATTCTTACTTATTTTTTTTTCCAGATCCAAGTTCAGAACATCTTTCTGCTTTGCTGGGCTGATGAGATTAACAGCTTCACCTCCACTGCTGAC